>PVHP010044782.1:0-14000 GCA_004024765.1 Zapus hudsonius | reverse complement strand
CTCGGCCTCAGTGGAGCGAGGCAGACGCCCCGTTAGCGGTAGTGAAAAGGGAGCCCGCCGAGCAGCCGGGCGGCATCGGCGGCGGCACGGGCACTGGCACTGGCGGAGGCCCCAGCGAGCAGCGCAAGTCTGTAGGGCCGGAGGAGCCGGAAGGGCAGAGTAGCGCGGGCCCCCAGGCCTCGCCCGCGGAGGCGGAGGCTGCGGCCTCCGAAGCGGCCGTGGCGGCACCAAGCCCCGAACCCCAAGATAGCAAAGAAGACGTGAAGAAGTTTGCTTTTGACGCTTGTAATGACGGCCCTGCGGCTCCTAAAGAGTCCTCAGCCAGTGAGGGCGCTGATCAGAAAATGAGGTTTGTTCCTTCTCAGTTCTAGACCAGACGCTATCTCCTTTCCATTGGTCACTAGTGACACACAGGCCGTTTGTCCGCAGCTGGCCGGCCACGCTGCCGACTTCTAGTCCTTTCGACACTGGCTTAGTCCTCCTTGTTTATTTTACTCTGATCACGTGATCCGCTTGCTTTCTCAACCTGTCATGGTTGTGTTCTGTAATTCTTCCTGATTTTTAGCCCGGCAGAATTAAGTTCTATGGGTCTGAAATCTTACTGTTAGGTCAGATTTCCAAGCCATGTTTGTTTGTGGGGTGTCCTTTTGAGAGCTAAGTCTGGGTAGGTATACAGCCTTGGGGTTTGAGCATGCCTTCTTGACTCGCTGCTCATAAGTGACACTGTCTCTTGTCTCTAGTTCTGCCGAAGATGAGTCGGACACGAAAAGGCTTTCCCGAGAGGAAAAGGGTAGGTGTCTGTGCAGCTGCCGGATATTTATCTCCTCCTTTGTGGCCCTGAGTCTGTCCCCATGCCACCCGCCATATGCATAAGCCTGGTGTGCTTCCCTCCATCATCCGTGTTTCCTGGCCCTGATGAGTCCACAGGTGCTGCAGAGGCACAAGCCTGTCATGGCAGCATTTGGGATTCTGAGGCAGGAGCATTGTCACAAGTTTCAGGCTATCCTGGACCTGTCTCAGACACACACATGGTCACTAGAGAGAGAGGTGACCTTGCTGTGAAAGTTAAGGGCAAGGAGCAGTGTCACCTGACTGGGCACTTGGGGTTTGGTAGGGTGTGGCTCGATGGATGAGCCAGCGTGGCATGTGTGGGGCCTTGGGCTCCACCTCCAAAAGAGGGCACAGCTCTGCGGCATGGCCAGCCGTTAGGGTATAGGAGGCCCTCATCCTGTGGTCCCCAAGCCCTATCTTCCCATTGTGACCAACATTTCTGGCAGCGTTTGGGGTCCAGTGGACAGCTACAGTGTCCTCATGAAGACAGCAGGGCTGGCCTCACCTCAGCTGGCAAGTGTTGACTGCCTCCTGTCACAGTGACTTTCTTCAAGTGTTAATGTTGCTTTTGACCAGAACTTTTTTTCAAATAGGTCGTAGCAGTTGTGGTAGAAACTTCTGGGTTAGTGGACTTTCTTCTACGACCAGAGCCACAGATTTGAAGAATCTTTTTAGCAAATATGGGAAGGTGAGAACTGGGACTTGTGGGACAGTGTATATTTCAGGCACATGCTTTTATGCAGCTTGGGTGGGTTCTCTGTCCTGTCCCAAGGGCTTGAGCATTCCAGAGTCCTTTCTGCTACTGGGCTGCTGTGCATCCCTAATAGTGATAGCTCTGTGACCGTTGGCCCTCACCCTCCAGCTGCACGGGTTTGAGGGCAGCAGCCATGGGGGAGTGGTGGTGGTACTATGTGCCCGTGGCCTCTAGCGGGATGTGCCACCCTGGCCTGGCCTCTCAACTGGGCAGGATGCCTCTCCTTAGCATCCTTTTCCTTCCTGCTGGCCACCTGGTGCTTCTTGGACTCATCTCCCTAATAGTCTTGGGTGTCCACGTTGGGCTCCTGCCCCCAAATCAGTAAAATGGAGCTCAAGCCATCGGTGTAAAAACCAGCTCTGTTGGCCCTGGGTGCTGACTGCTGAGTGTGAGAAGCAGTGGGCCTGGCCTGGATACTGCCAGCACCTCCCCCGAGGCCCTTACCATTGAGGAGGAACAGACTGCCTGAGCCTATCTTTGAGACTCAGGGCTCCGTGAGGCACAGACAATGTGGGTGGGTGCTGGCACACACGTCCACTGGCTCTGGGGACGCTGTCAGAACAAGATGCCCTCTGCCCTGGACGAATGGGTCCCACTAGAGACAGATGGGATGCTGAGAGCAGCAGCGCTGCTGCCGATCACCTGGGTTCTGTTATAAAGCGCTGTCCTCAGCCTGGCTTGGGTCCTGCTCCTGCTTCCCCATAGCACATTGCCTGCGTGCTTCCCACAGCACCCCACGGGGAGGGCGCCAGGCCATGCCATAGCCGGTCTCAGACCACCCCCAGCCCTGACTCTGCGTGGTTCTGGGGTATCTATAGCTTTGTGTCTGAGCCATGTGTGCCTCTGTTTTCAGGTGGTAGGTGCCAAGGTTGTGACAAATGCCCGGAGCCCTGGGGCTCGCTGTTACGGCTTTGTCACGATGTCCACTGCAGAAGAAGCAACCAAGTGCATCAGCCACCTGCACAAGACAGAGCTTCATGGGAAGATGATTTCAGTGGAGAAGGTGAAGCTTGTGCCCTGTGGGGGGTAGAGGGGCGACAGCTTCCCACCCCACCGGGAGGGGAGGAGCACTGACTGACACAGAGCTCTCCTGCAGGCCAAAAGTGAGCCCGCTGGCAAGAGAGCCCCAGACCGGAGGGATGGTGAGGGCAAGAAGGAGAAGCCCAGTACCAGCGACAGGTACAGCTCCCCAGCCCATTACTGTGGAGGGCTTGACTGCAGTTACTCTGCCTGGGGTGCCTCACCTGGTGCTCTGACCTCCCAGATCTGCAAACCTGAAGCGAGAGGAGAAAGGCGACAGAAAAGATGATGCCAGAAGGGGGGATGACGGGGGTGGAGAAAAGAGTAAAGACTCAGATGACCAGAGACCCGGCCCCTCTGAGCGGTCACGAGCCACAAAGTCAGGTAACCTCCCTTGGTGTGTCAATTTGAGATGCCACGCTAAGTGCTGCCTTGGGCACCGCCGTGAATGGGCTTTTTGGCCATGGGTTCACCCTTCCCTCCCCTCTGCAGGAAGCCGCGGCACTGAGCGCACTGTGGTCATGGACAAGTCCAAGGGAGTACCTGTCATCAGCGTGAAGACATCTGGATCCAAAGAGAGGGTATGTGACTGGCTTTTGGACAGGCAGCTGTTAGGGATATGGTGTGTATGTACGTGCATATGTTGGGGTGCCAGGGTGTGTCCTGACGCCCACTACACGGTTGACAGCTCGGGGAGGGAGCTGCAGTCCTTCTGCACCTGCTCTGAGGGTCGCTGTTAATGACAGTACCTGTAGAAGTCTAGGGTGGGAGTAGCTGGTTGCCAGGAGTGGCAAGACTAAATATTCCAGCTACTTCCAGACCCTGTCTCATCTCCCACTGCCTGGCAGCCTGGAGACCCCGTCCACTGCACACTGCATGAAGTCTGTGGCCCCAGGACATGAGTAGATGCTGACATTCACAAGTTCCAGTTTTTTAGGCTTACAGCTTCACACACACACACACACACACACACACTACTGCCTAGCAGCATGAAGCCTGGTGCTCTATCCCAACACTGAGTAAACTGGGTGTAATGGTACACCCTGACATTCACTGGCCTCACTGTCAAAGCCAACAGCAGATCACAGGGAGGCTGCCAAGGAAACAGCCTAGGTTCACCTTGCACTGAGAGCCCAGGGCAGGCTGAGGCCCCCCTAAGGACTGGCTGTGAGCAGCCTTGTGGCGCAAGCAGCTTACAGCCCTGCACCTGCCAGCGCTTCAAATAAGTTAGCATATTTTATCTTGATCTTGCACAAAATGATTAGAAAATTGGAAGACAAATTATGGATTTGTGGGCTAGGGTGGGCAGCTTGTGAAAGGTGTCACACAGATGATGCTGACTGAAGGAAAAACAGGACAGAATGAAGGATTCTGAATACAGAATATAAAACATGCTGACCTAACTGTCACCCAGGATGGGATCGTGAGTCCAGGCACCCTGGGCTACGTGAAGACCGTGTGTCAGGGAAGTGTTATGGAGAGTCACTCTGGAGGCTCATCTGTCCCCTCCATAATTCTTGCTCTTTGATGATCCAGGCATCCAAAAGCCAGGACCGCAAGTCCACCAGCAGGGAGAAGCGGTCCACTGTGTCCTTTGACAAAGTCAGGGAGCCACGCAAGTCCAGAGACTCCGAGTCCCGGAGGTGAGGCTGCCAGGGGCCTGTGGGGAATGCTTGGGCCTGCTTGCTGCTCCCTTCTACTCCCAAGCAGGGCAGGAAGGCCTTTCCAGTTCAGGGGGGGGGGGGGGGGGCGGGCAGCATGGCCACCCGAAGGGCCTCATACAAGAGGACAAGACACCAAGAGTCTGGCTTCCTAAACGCCAGCTCCAGTTACACACAGTTTGTTCGATGTCTCGCACCAAGGAGCATGCAAGGGCCTTTCTGTGTACTAGGAACTGGAGTGCCATGGTGCACCTGGAATCCTAGCCCTGGAGAGACTGAGGTTGGGAGAAAGTCCTTCCGTTAGTGAGGTAGGGCTGAGGGGTGCTGCAGGTCCTCGCGGGCAGGTGGTGGATCTCTGAGGATCTGGGCTTGGTGCTCTTGGACGAGGCTCTGTCACATTTGCCTCTGCTGTAGCTAGCCGGGAAGGGGAGAGATGAACTAGCTATTGGGAAGGCAGCTCCTCTCAGGCATGGATATGGTGATGTGGGCACAGCACAGATGGGCAGGCATCGGCAGAGCGGAAGTCCTGTCTGAGGACCAGTTACTAAGTGGCGAGGGTGTGAGAGCAGATGAGTAGGCCGGGTGCAGCCAGGAGACCCCGTGTCAACTGTCACAGGACATTGGGCTGCAAGAAGTTGTAGAAGGCTGGGCAGCCTGGAGCCCTGGCCTCCAGCAGGGCGGCTCACATGACCCTGCTGTCTCTGTCCATCAGGGAGCGGGAGCGCAGCGAGCGGGAGCAGCGGCTGCAGGCGCAGTGGGAGCGTGAGGAGCGTGAGCGGCTGGAGATTGCCCGTGAGCGGCTGGCCTTCCACCGGCACCGACTGGAGCGTGAGCGCATGGAGCGTGAGCGGCTGGAGCGGGAGCGCATGCACGTGGAGCAGGAGCGCAGGCGGGAGCAGGAGCGCATCCTCCGGGAGCGTGAGGAGCTGCGGCGCCAGCAAGAGCTGCGCTATGAACAGGAGCGGCGGCCCACGGTGCGGAGGCCCTACGACGTGGATGGCCGGTGAGCCCCACTGCAGGCAGTGGAGACGGGGTGCGCGGGAAGCAGTGCTGATGGAATCCGGGGGCTCAGAAGCTTTTGGGAGGCTGCGGCAGGTGGGTCGTGAATTCCAGGCCAGCCTGAGCTCTGTGGGGCTGGTCCAGCGAATGAGTGAGCTCCAGGGTCCCTGAGAGAACCTGTCTCAAAGAAAGATGGATGGGACCTGACCTCTAGCTCTACACGCACTTAATACACATAGAGCCATCCTCAGGCTCACCGACATGAGGCTGGGACTGCAAGCCCTCGAAAGCATGCGTGCTGGTGCTGGAGCCCCTGGCATGGGAGATGAGCTCTCAGCACTGACTGGAGCAGTAGAAGAGGTGGTGGGCGTCCACAGGACTGCCGAGAGCTGAGGCCTTCCTAGTCTCCTGCAAAGCCCCGACAGGCCACTTGAGGAACGTCCACTCCTGGTCGCTGCCATAGCAGCAGGGGTGCAGGGTGTGGGAGACTCTGTCAGGTCAACTCCAGCCTTGGCTCTGGTTCAGGGCTCTCCCCCCCCAGAACCTGTAGGGGGGGTGCTGTCAGGAACCATGCAGGTGTGGATCAAGACCTTCCGAGGCAGCATGGGGCTGACTCCTGCCCTGTCTACCCCCTTAGGCGTGACGACGCTTACTGGCCAGAAGCTAAGCGGGCTGCCATGGATGACCGCTACCACTCTGACTTCAGCCGCCAGGACCGCTTCCATGACTTTGACCACAGAGACCGGGGTCGCTACCCCAACCATTCTGTGGACAGGTGAGGGGCCATTGCCTGCACTCTGGGAGGGGCACGTGGCCCCCTGGCACACCTCCCTCCTGGTCTGACCAGAATCCCCTTTTCAGGAGAGAAGGTTCACGGTCGATGATGGAAAGAGAAGGGCAGGTGAGGGTGCGCAGGCGGCAGGCGCAGCATGTTGTGGGTCCACTGCCCTCTGGGGGTGTGGCTCACTACCTTCATCCACCCTGCTGCTCCTTTGGCTGGGGCCGTGCAGCCTCGCAATGCTGACCTCCCCCTCTGCTCTGCTGTCTAGCATTACCCTGACCACCGACATGGAGGACCAGAGCGCCATGGGCGGGACTCTCGCGACAGCTGGGGCTACGGCTCTGACAAGAGGATGAACGAGGGCCGGGGGCTTCCCCCTCCCCCCAGGTGGGTGACAGGGCAGGTGGAAGGCAGTCCCCCAGTGCAGTGAGCCCTGCCCGCCACCTGTCGGGCTGTGGGCGCCACAGTCCAGGTCAGATGTGTCTTTTCCAAGGGGCAGACGTGACTGGGGGGAACACAGCCGGAGACTGGAGGACGACCGCGCCTGGCAGGGCACCACTGATGGGGGCATGATGGACCGCGAGCACAAGAGGTGGCAAGGTGAGGGCTGCCACACAGGATAGGAGGGGCAGGCCAACGAGATGACCCCTGCGTGGGTTCTCTAAGTCAGTGAGGAGGAGCTGGGCAGCTGACTGAGGGGGGCACAGAGTCAGGCATGATGGTGTGGCTCGAGCTGCCCACCAACATGTGCCTTGTCCTGCAGGTGGTGAGAGGAGCTTGTCTGGCCACTCAGGACCTGGTCATATGATGAACCGTGGCGGCATATCAGGGTAAGGCGTGAACTGCTTGCTGTCTCCCGGCACACAGTGCAATCAGGAGGGTGGGAAGGGACCTGAAAATCCCACAGGCACATAGGTTTGGGGTGGTCGCAATTGGGGGTGCAGAACCAAGCCCCTGAACTCTTGGCAGGCGTGGCAGCTTTGCCCCAGGTGGGGCTTCCAGGGGACACGTGATCCCGCGAGGAGGGATGCAGGGCGGCTTCGGAGGACAGAGCCGGGGCAGCAGGCCCAGTGATGCCCGCTTCACTCGCCGCTACTGAGCGTGCCTGCCCCACGCCAGCCGTGTCTGGTCTGCCAGCACTCACCGTCATGTGTACAAACAATATTTTTTTTATCTGTTGCCATATAGTAGCTTGATACAATGTGAATGTTTTCTTTTGTTTCTTTAGGTTTTTGTAATAAATGTGTTTCTGTTCACATAACCTTTACTTGGCCTGGCTCACTCCATTCCCCTGCTGGTAGGGAGCATGGGCGCTCCAGGGCCGCCTGCTACTCAAACTCCAGACACATGTGCCACTTTGCATCTGCTCTTATTTGAGTACTAGGAAATGGAACCCAGGCTGTCAGACTTTGCAAGCAAGTGTCTTTAACTGCTGAGCCATCTCTTGTCCCCTCCCTCACCATTCTTAATTCAGGCCCTCTTGTCTTCATCCTCAGGCCTCATGTACATGGCCCTTTCCTCAACAGGTCAGGCTGTAACAAATGTTGAGCACATTACCTGACAGTGGTCAAGTGGCTATATCCAATGGACAGTGGTATGTCTGCATCATGTCACAGGTGTCTCGCAGCTAGGTTCAGCTTGTTACACAACCACAAGAAGGGACTTGGGAGGTGGGTCAGTGGGCAAAGTACATGTGTCAAGAGCATGAAGGAGGGGGAGGACCTGAGTGCATCCCAGAATGCACATAAACACCCTGGGCATGTTGGGGTACACCTTGTAAATGTCCCCTTAGGCTCCTGCGTTTGAACATTTGATGTCTAGCTAGCACCACTATTTGGTCTTGCTCTAACCCAGGATATATAGTCGATATAGCTCACTATATAGCCTCAGGATGGTCTTGAACTCAGGGATCCTCCTACCTCTAGCCCAGGGGCTGGCGTGGGACCCATCTGCTTCATGTTCCTTATCTCTTCCCCACCGTGAACTTTCCCTCAGAAACTTTAGCCCAAGTAAACTGTCCCCATGATCACTGTTTATCCGGAGCTCCCACCACCTGGAACTAGAGGCCCAGGCTCCCATCTACAATCTCAGCATTAGTGAGGCTGGGGCAAAAGGATCGCCTCGAGTTTCAGGACAACCTGGTCTAGAGTGACAGAGGAAGACCTTGTGTCAGCCTCACGCACACATACTATATGCTCACGTGTGTTTGTGATGTATTGACGTTTGTACATAAGCACCAAACTTTGGAGATGTCTGTTGGTGACAGCCTTCCTGTGGGCTGCCTCAGCCATGTCACCGAGCCCTAGAGCCCCCATTTCACATGGCCTCTAAAAGGACAGAGGCAGTGGGGGGGGGCAGTGGGAGGCCACATTGTCCTATGAACCAAGAAGGCCCAGATCCTCAAAGGACCAGCAGGCGAGGGAGGTTAGAGAACACCTGCCAGCCCCAGCTCTGCTCTAGAACCAGGATCAACCAGTTTAGGGGAGGAAGGGGTTGGTCAGGCTTCAGGATCCTCAGTTCCTACAATGGTAGAGAAGCTGGCTCCTTTTCATAGGCTCAAGCAGCTTGGGGCACCCCCCCCCCCCAGCAGGAATCTGCCTACTAGGTCCTCACGTGGAAAGTTTAATAAAAAATGGCTATGGATGGGCTGGAGAGCTTGCTCAGTGGTTAAGACACTTGCCTGCAAAGCCTAACGACCCAGGTTCAAATTCCCCAGTGCCCACTAGAAAGCCTACGTGAGGGGCCACACGTTCAACCTACCACAGTAGCTGAGGACGCCAAGGGCCCTTCGTGTCTGCTCATCTGCTTCACCTAGAGCCCTGGGCTCTGGCATGGCGGGACCCAGTGAGCAAGCCCACAAGCCAGTGCCCCTCTGCAGCCACTGTCCACAAGGACTATGCCTGGGGCAGTGGGGTGGACTCTGGCTAAGACCTCCCACCCTCCCACAGCTTTCTTGCCTACCTATGGTGCAGGGAACATGGTAGAAACCCTGAACACTCAAGAGGGGCCCCTTGAGTGGAGGAGGGCAAGGGGGGCATAGGAAGGTGAGAGGTAGGTGTGTGCAGTGGTCAAGAGACACTGGATTCCAGCTGCAGGCCTCTCCTTCTAGACCTTTCTCTGTGACCCCTCACTCTCATTATAGTTAACTTCTTATGTAGGCCATGGCCCAGGGGGCATTTGTAGCCCCAAGACTGGCTTCTGGTTTGCTTCACGGGGGACATCCTCTGTGTCAAGGCCTTTTGTGAACACAACAGACCACCTTCCAGAGCCCAGGGCAGCTGATGCAGCGTCAGGAAAGGGGCATTTGGGGACAAGGCTGAGACGGTGGGTGCCCTTGTGTTCTGGAAGACTCCTGCACCCAAGACCTCCAGCAGAAGAAAGCGTGACAGCCGAGGATGGGACAGGACTCTATGGAGGGTGGCTGTCAATGATGAGCAACAGGATGGAAGTCGCATCTGCACCTCCCCCTCGGCACCTTCTTGGTCCTTTCTGGGCTCATGCAGTGTCTGCAGCATGGGACTCCCTGTGCAAGTCTCCAAGGGCCACCAAGGGACCCCCCCACACACGCCCCAGACCAGCAGTGAGTCAGAGACACTTCCAAGTCCTTTATTGGGCCGGCAAGGCCGGAAGCTGCCCTCAGAGTGGGTCCCTGTCTTGATCCCCTGGGATGGGCAACCTTGCTACTTGGCACTGGCACGCTCCTTCAGGTACTCCCAGCCTTCCTTGGAGTACTCACAGGCCTTGGTGGGGGCCATGGACAAGGCCGACATCACAGAGATGATGCCTGCAAGGAGAGATGACCGTGATGCCCCCACCACCCCTTCTCAGGCAAACTATTCCGACAGAGAAACTGAGGCACAGTGGGCCCGGGGCCTGGCTCACAGGACCAAACTCACAGGACAAGGCCTGGTTCTTTGCGCGCGCATATGTGTGTGTGTGTGTGTGTGTGTTGGCTTCTTTCAGGGATCCTCCTGTCTCCACCTCCCTAGAGCTGGGATCACAGGAACAGAGCCCTGAGATCTGAACTCGGGGCCTAAGCACTTGACCACCTAAGTTATCTCCCTGCACCCCCCTTATTTTTTCTTGGGGGGGGGTGCTGTTTCGAGGTAGGGTCTCATTCTAGCCTAGGCTGACCTGGAACTCAGTGATCCTCCTGCCTCAGCATCTGGATCTTTCTACACGGAGCCCCAGAGCCCAGATCAGAAGCGGGGCGCACAGGGCAGGAGCGGACCTACCTGAGTTCCAGGACTCTCGGACAGGAAAGCTCAACTTTGGAGGGTCTGGGAGCTGGAGGGAGCAGAGGGCTGGTGAGCGGAGACCCGGCCAGCCACCCACCCCGCCCGCCCGCCCGCCGAGCCCCGCAGCACCTGCGGCATCTGCAGGCCGGTCTGCTGGCACACGTACTGGCCGAGCTGGTACATGGCGGGCGGCAGCGCCTCCTCCGCCCTGCGCAGCGCCGCCTCGCTCCTGTCGCTGGGCCCCAGGAGCTCCTGATCGTAGACCAGGTAGACGGCGCCGCCCGCCACGCTGCCTTTGATGAGAAATCTGCCGACAGAGCCGGAGGGGAACACATGGGAACCAACCCCGGAGCGGCGGCCAGGCCACCGAGCCTCCCTCTCCCCGCGTGGGCCTTGGGGACGCGGGGACCACGCACCTCATCAGCGGCCACACCCGAGTCACCATGGCCGGCCGATAGATCGCCCGCGCACCCGCGGCTCCTCCGGCAAGGACGGCCGGCGCTCGCGGGCCGCAAAGCACACTGGGAGACGTAGTGCTCCCACGCGACGCGCAAAGGTTTCCTGGGCGTGGCTTCACCTAGACCCGGGGCGCCGTAATGCTCTCTGGGAAATGAAGTCCAGAGAGGCTCCGAAAACGCCGCAGCTGGAAAATAGAGTCCGAAGCGAGTGAGGAAAGCGCTGTGGCGCGAAGCCTCCTGGGAAATGTAGTCCAGTGTGGTCCTGGGTGACGGACGACGTCCCAGGAAGGTGTGGAGACTTCCCCCGCGACCGCGCGAGGCACTGACTGAGCGGGTGTCAGGGCTACGTGGGGGAGGGGGGCAGGATTGTTCCAGAGAGGCGGGCCTGGCCACGTGATCGCTCCTGCTCTTGGCCAAGCTCTAGTTGACAGTTTCCTGGCAACGACCTGGTGCCCCCCGCCCCAGCAGTCACGTGCTGACGTCCAAGGGAGGGGGCGTGTCACTGTCCTGGCAGCGCGCTCTGGGGAAGGGAGATAAATCTAGGGCCCGGCGCCCAGTCCCGCTGGACAGAGGGAGAAACTGAGACCCGAGAGAGTGAGTGCTCGGGGTGGGGGCGGGGTAGCCTCTCGCCCACCGGACCATCCACCCTTCCGTCCACTCACCTGCCGGCACATCCGTCCGTTCGCCCCCCTGCAGGGTCCGTGGGTCCAGCCTCCCTCCCTCCATCCTCTCTAGGGAGAGCCCGGGCTTCATGACTCCCTCTCGTGCGTCTCCAGCCCCACGACCTCGCTCTCGCGCTAGGCCTCTGCCACAGACCTTGAGTCCTTAGCAGACTCGTGGACATGATTCGAGATGCTTTACGTACAGGGCGGGCGGGGTAGGAGCTGCGTGCAGACCATGACCACGGCCAGCACAGGACACAACCTCAGGGGCTTCCCACTTAAACCTCCTGTCCGCAGATTCCATCTCTACCCTTCTGGGGAGACTCGCCTTCCTCCAGGACTTTAATCATCTGGGATGACGATGATGATTTTGATATTTGAGGGCCCCTGGGGACATGGTGACCCGAGGGTGAACTTCAGTTAGCGCAGCCTTTGCCCTGAGGATCAACTTTGGTTCTAACCAGGACTCCATGACAGTGTTCGGCCAGGGCATTCAGTCGTTACCCGCACACCAAAGCGATCTCCGCAGAGCAGAGGGTCGGGATGCCGACAGTAGCCATTCGTCAACAGGGATGCTTGTGGCCAAGGTCGGTGCCAGGGAAAGAGAAGTCGTACGAGATGATCTACGCTTTCCCATACAAATATGTTAAAAAAAATACTGCCCACCTGTTCTTAAAAACTAGTTTGCTCTCTCGGGTGTAACCTTGAAGCCTAATCAACATGTCCACCCGAGTACAGCAGCTTTTCTCCCGCTCTGACCCTCGAGTCCCCATCCTTCTCCTCCTGATCACTGCAGGCAGCCTGTGCCAAGGTCCTGAGGCCGGCGGGCGGAGAGGGATGGGGGATCCTGTCCCCGTCGCCACCCTGAGCACCCGAAAACCTGGCAGCTACCCTGCGGGGAGCCCAGCAAGTCAGCCATTCTCCGGGAGGCGGGTACAAGAGATCTGAGTTCGAATTGATTCCCGCTGAGACTCCGGTTCCTGCGTGAGGCGAGGCGAGGCACGTGGGCCCGCGGAGGCACGGCTGTACTGAAGCCTTGGGCACCGTCCCGAGTGGGAGCTGGGTGCCAGGTGGTAGAAAGCCCGGGAAGCGGGGCGCCCAACATCCCCGGGGGCGCGGGCCCCGGGGAAGCAGGCGCAGAAAAGAACCCGCACTGCAAAATCGTCTTTCTCTCCCTTTGCCCAGGCTAACTGGAGTCCCGGCCTTGAACTCGCGGTGCTCAGGGGGCTGAGGCCCCAGGAGGGGGTGGGATCGGCCGCAGAGCGAGCGGGGCTCTAGGGCGCATGCGTCTGGGGTTCCTTGGCGGAGGCTGGAGGCCCTGGCGCGACTCTCTTAAAATACAGTGCTTATAAGCAAGTTCCTTTAATCACACAGACCCATCTCTTCAGCCCTAAAATGCATTTTAAAAATTCCCAGTACCTCCTAAAAATTAAGACAACAAATAAGACACCGAAAAAGGGACGGAGAGATGCTCAGTGGCTAAAGGCGATTGCTTGCAAAGCCTAGAGACCTGGTTCGATTCCCCAGCGCCCACGTGAAGCCTCATTCCTTCTCTCCCATAAAGTCACTAAGAACATTAACAAAAACGCACACCCAAAGGTGGCTCAGCGGTGAAGGCACTCGCACGCAAAGCCCCAGCGCCCTCGCTCTGCCTCTCTGCTTTCTAAAACTTAAAAACACCAAAAGAACGGGAGGAGGGAGGGAGGTCTTTATTCCATAAGACCTGCCGCCGGCCTTCGGTGTCACGACTCCTTCCCCCTCACACCGGGACCCGTGTCTGCTCGTCGCCTCCACCTACGCAGCGCGGGATTCGTACTCTTGCCCAGAAGCCGGCCGGCGGAACCCCAGCCGCAGCCGGCGCGCTGGACCGCAGCTCGCCCCAGGCGCGTGCGCCGCGAGCCTCCGGCCGCCAGGGGGCGCGCGCGGCGTCCTCGCCTCTCTAGCCCGCGCGCCCGGGGGACGGAAGATATCCCGGCGTCCCGTGCGGAGCCGCGTCCTTCCGCCTCGGCCGCCCTCGAGGAGCAGCAGCAGGTGAGCGGCGCCCTCGCGCGCCATCCGCTACCATCCGAGGCCCCGGGCCCGCGGGGCGCTGTGCTGGCAGCCGGGGGAGGGCAGCGAGCCCCGAGGGCCGCGCTCACCGCCGCCCCTCCCTCTCTCCGCAGCCATGGCTCTGCGCTACCCCATGGCCGTGGGCCTCAACAAGGGACATAAGGTGACGAAGAACGTGAGCCAGCCGAGGCACAGCCGGCGCCGCGGGGTGAGCACGGGGACTGGGAGCGCGCGGGCGGCGGGACGAGGACGGGAGGAGCGCGGGCGGCGGGGTGATGGCGGGGACGGGAGCGCGCGACCCGGCCCTGAGCCCCCGCCGCCCGCCCCTGCAGCGACTGACCAAGCACACCAAGTTCGTGCGGGACATGATCCGCGAGGTGTGCGGCTTCGCGCCCTACGAGCGCCGCGCCATGGAGCTGCTCAAGGTGTCCAAGGACAAGCGCGCGCTCAAGTTCATCAAGAAGCGGGTGCGTGCGGCCTCCCCCGCCCCGTCCCCTGCCCACCCCCGTCCCCTGCCCGTTGTCTTCCGGCACTCACCGCCCACCCC
>PVHP010044781.1:0-13837 GCA_004024765.1 Zapus hudsonius | reverse complement strand
AAGTAGAACATAGTTGTTTTAACAAAGTAGGTACAACTTCATAGTTAGATGGAACCAGGCTACAGAAGCTATAGGGAGCAATTCTGGGACAATATTATGACTCTTCATTCATGATTTGGGGAGGGGTAAAATAGTTTAATTCATCAAGGGCATCAATTGTTTGAATGTTGATAAAACAAAATTCCCAAAAAGCAGCATGAAGAAGGAACGAGTTATTTCACCCTGATGTTCCAGAGGGTTGAATCCATTATGGCAGGGAAAGTGTGGTAGAATAGGAAACCTATGTCACACTCTCACATCTGTGTGGAAAAAGAAGGAGGAGGAGGAGCAAGAAGAGGAGAAGAAGAAAGATAACAGTACATGGGGCCCACATATAACTCCTCAAGGCCTACCCTCCAGTGACACACTTTCTCTAGCAAGGCTCTACTTCCTAAAGTTTCCAAACATTCCAGAACAGCACCACAAAGTGGAGATGAAATATTTAAATACACAAACCTATGAGGGTGCATTCTACTTTCAAACCACTACACCAAGATATGAGTTAACAAGAGCAATGTGTTCGTAGCTAGAAAAACATATTACACATTAGATATTCTTTCCCATGAGAGAAACAAATATAATGTCCACTAAGTAAGTATATGTTGGTTGGGAGCCTAACAGAGATGTAGAAAGACAGACATGAGTGTGGTCAGAAAACACATTTGAGAATTTTCTGCTGTCTAAAATGAGTAAGATCTTAGAGATGAAATAGATATTGTATAAATGAAGGTCATTTGTACAATATGCAATGACATTAAAGGATGCCAGGGCCTCCAGCCACTGCAAACAATTGTCAGACATATGTGCCATTTTGTGCATCTGGCTTTGCATGTGTGCTGAGGAATCAAACCCAGGTTCTTAGGATTTGTAGGCCAATGCCGTAACCACTGAGCCATCTCTCCAGCCCCAGAAATAAAATTTAAAGAAATAAAAAAAAAGGATGCCACAAGTTTTTTAACTGCAAACACTGAATACATATATGCAGCAAAAGAGAAATGAGACACTTCACCACTGACTTGCATGCGTGTTTTACTTGGCAAGGCATTATATTTTCCACGCTGACACTGTAGTAGGCTAGTATCGTAAGTCAATTCTAGAGACAGCCAGAAGTTCTGTTATTAGATTTTTCTCAGAAGATCATGTGAACATTATTCATGCTGTGCACTCACATGCATTCAAAGCAACACAAGAATGTGAAGCAGGAGGAGGATTTGTTTGCACGTGTTGTCTTGCGTCTGTTTTGTGTCTCCATCATCAGCTTTATCTCTGGTGCAGATATTTTCTCACCTCACAAAGCTCCCACACTCATAACCTGCCTCAAGGGAAACCAACAATAGATTTGAGAATATTTGGAATGGTTTTCAATCCCTAGGTTACAGGTGAATTTTCGGGTACCGCTTTCATTACTCCTATGATGTAGGTAAAGGTAAAGCATTGATAGCAATAGCAAACATCACCTACACATCTTGGATGCTCCACATTCCTCACACAGTACAAATTGCTTAATCTCACAACCAGGCAACAAGGCAAGGACTATGTTTATATATATAAGCAGGCATTTTGTAGTTTGCTTTCAGCTCCATCCCTCCCCTCCTGTGTCTCTACTCTGCTTGTCATTAGAGCTGAATTCCCCAGGCACTTGTGTCAAATAGTCTTTTGCCAAGTTCAACCAGGAGAAGGCAGTGGTGTCAGATTAGAGAGCAGAAGGGAAATTAAAACTGAGATAATTCTCTTTTTCTTGGGCCGAAATGACAGCAATCTCCTTTGAAACTCAGCTCTTCTTGGATACATCAGAGATTTCCAGGGAATGCTCCCTTGGAACAGCCAAGGATCTGAGGTTTGCAAATGCCAGCCCCTCTTGTTGGCCTTCTAGCCCAGGGCTAACTATGGCTTCCTCCTCTTATTGCTCTCATACATGTCTGAACATCTCCTGTTTGGCTTCTCAGTCTGTCTATTACCTGTTTAATTAAAATTTAGCAATGTACCTAAGTAGAATGTTGCTAGTCTCCTGCCTTCCTTAGGGACATTATAGCTTTCCTTAGGAGCAAATCATTTCCTAGTAGATTTTGATAAACTCTTTATATACACATCTCCCTACTTTTTTCTATATTAACTTATAAAAAATAGACAATCAGGAATGATGAAATGCCTGCTTCCTTTACTGGTGATGTTCCACAAAGAACTTCTTTGTGTGTACATGTGTGTTTATAGTGTGAGTGATGTATGCTCTGAAGTGTAATGTATGCAACATGTGTGTAGAGTGTAGATAGATACACATATCTCAGGTGTATGTGTGCAGAGTCCAGAAGAGAACATCAGGTCTCTTTCTCTATAAATTGTCCATGCCATTTCCTTGAGGACAGGTCTCTCACTGAACCTGCCGTTTTCAGTCAAACTGGTTGAACAGTGAGCCCTAGCAGTTGTACTACCTCAGGTCTCCACAGGACTGGCCATGTTTCTTATGTGGATGCTGAAGGTAGAACTTAGGTCAAATAAGGCCTCAAGGGCAGTTATCCACTGAGCCATCTCATTAGCCCATGAAGAACTTATTCTCCCCACATCAAGATGTTTCAACAAATGCACAATAAATTTGGGACAAGTTGCACTTGAGCTCCTGGAGATGCATGAACTCAGATACTGATCTCCCCTGTCTTCAGTTGAGGCATAATGCAATGAACTTGGATATCAGAAAGTGATCTGCCTTAGGTCTTCCTGCTGAGTTCTAACCAGATCATGCTTTCTGGAAACATTTCATTTCAGTCATGAAGGAATCACTGTGGAATGTGTCTTTAATATAACAGACTTGTCACACAGTAGGAAGGCAGAAAGGGGATGTGAAAGCATAAAATTACCTAGACCATTTTAGAAAAGAAAGGGGAAAGGACTAAAAAAGGTGCTAAAGTTTAGGATGTCGAACAGGAAAGCCAACAGTTTTCCTGGAAGTTTTCAGAATTCTGTGTAAATACTAGGAGCATAAAAGTACCTTAGAAATGTCTTAGGGGAAACTAGCAACATTTCTCTGTGATTCCATGTTCCCTACTGGGCTGTGAACCAAATGGAAGCCCGAGGACATGGATTATATTGACATCAGATGCTATGAACTTGAAAGACTATGGAGACATCTAGTCCAAAGCCACAGCAGTACAGGTGAGAAGGTCTATAGAGCTTACATTTTGCTAAAGTTTACCTAGACAATCTATGACAAAGACAGGGTCTTCCTTGCCCTTAGTACTACTTAGACTAATATTTATCCAGAAATAGGTCCCAAATAAGTAGAAAAGTACCAGCATTTCAAGTGGCTATTTTTTATAAACAAATCTCCAGAAATATCATCACTCAAGAGGTCTACACCCTCACTGCATCAAAGAGAAATGCTCAAAACACCCCTTGAGTCAGATGCATTGTAAGTTCATTTACAAAGCAACATATCACCTTTAAAGGCAAAGAACATGCCTAGTGATTATCCATCCTTAATGTTGTGTTTATTGATCTGCTTTTGTCCTTGGTTGCTTTAGCCTTTAAACTGAAAAGGAAATAGAAGCCAATTCTTTTATTTGGTTTTAAACAAATAGAAACAGAAAGGGGGAAATTATTTCTTACCAAAAAAAATCAAAGATAATACTTTTTCTTCTTGGAAAAATGTGTTATGTAACTTTTGCCACCACATCTGTGGCCCTCTGTCATACTCGCGGCTCCCTGGACTTTGATGACTGCTAAGCTGCCCTTAGAATAGAGTTTCCTTCATTTCAATCCAACTGTACTTGGCTCCAGTTTCTGGCATTGATTCCTGGAACACAATGAAATTGGACCCTTTTCAAGGCATCTGATGTGGGTAATAGAACTTGACACCTTGGGGTTAGCATTTATCCAAACCACTGGTTCCCAAGGGGGTAAACGACACCTCCTTTCTGGTGCTGAAGAAGACCTGACAACTGGCCACTGGTACAGGGGTGGAGGTGAAGGAGTTTTCTACTTCTCACGTGCAGTATCAGATGGACTTTGCACCTCTAGTTGGGTTTCAGTTGGTCTGAAATAATACATGTTCCAGCAAAACGGTCTCATTTATCTGCATGACATGAGAATCCCAAGCATAATGTTAACATTTTTATTTCTCTAAGACACATTTGTCATTTATTAAGTTGCATGATTGCTACTGCCCTAGAAATGATAGTGTTACAATAAATACTTTATGTCTCACTATACAATAAACAGCCTGAAGGTGGTGAAGTGGAACACTCTAGGGACCTCTGTTGCGTGAATCCTGTGCCATACCAGTGCTGGATTTCTTATTAAGCAGATAATAACTCTCCGTATTCTTGAATATACTGCAATTACTAGTTGCAATGGCTGGTCTGGATTAACTGCACTGTGATGTCTGGTTCTAGAGAAGTCCACCTCTTGGTAGGTAATGTTTATCAACATGGCTATGGTTTCAGAATGAATGTGTTTGCAGACAAGACTGGGACAATACTTGAAGAGCAAAGACATTTCATGAGCATGGGTCCTATGGAGCTTCTGGATGGAGCACAAGTTGGGAGAGGAAGAATGCAGCAAGAATTGGAAAAGCCATTCTTCCAGAGCAAGCAAGCCCCTTGGTGCTGCCATTGCTTGCAGACATCAGACTCTGGCTTCTTCAGTGTTTCTATACAAAATTATGCCAGGCATCCTCTAGGGAGCTTTCAGGCTTTCAGCACCAGATGGGATTGCTGAGGCTCCTAGCTTCATGGTCTTTAAAAGCTCCCAGGTTCACTGTCTCTCTAGCATGCAGGGGGCCATGGAGGGACTATCGAGCATCCTATTGTGTATAGCAATCTAATAAATTCCCTTTGAGATTTCACATATATGCATGTGTGTTTGTATGTATGTATATATGTATATATGTATTTGTTATTAATTTTTTTCATCTAGGGAATATTGACTTGGTTTTACTTACAGTTGAAATTCATGTATTTTTATTTGATAAAGGACATAGAAAATAAGGAGATTTAATATAATTCTTTGATTTTCATACTTTTATTTTCTCTGTAAAACTGGACATGTGTCATTATTATTGGTAATTATTTCCATCATAGTAATACCTTCTACATATAATACCTTCTAAATATAACACATTAGTTCTCATACCTGAGATAAAAATTAGAATTAAAATGTGTGGATCATAAAGGTATCAGGAATCATTTCAGATAGGAAAGGAGTCTTTAAGTTTATTTCTATTTAGATCTTCCTAGGAAGTTATTTGACAATGTATTCCAGCAAATAAATAATAAAGTAGATGTGGATTGATCCATGTATTAGTCAACTTCTCAGTGCTGGAACAAAATACCTGGCAAAAATCTGTTTAAGAGCGGAAGGATTTATTTCAGCTTATAGTTTTGAGGAGAAGTCCATCGTGGCGTGGGAAGTAGCCCATGGAGCTTGGAGGGTACACATTGACATAGCTTTCATAGTGTCCATTATTGTCCTTTTGATTTTATCCTCACGAGAAGACCTGAGACCTTCCATACTGCCATCCAGTAGTTGGAATGAGCTTGCTATATGAAGATATATTCAGAACGGTGGCCAGACAAGACTTTTTTTTTTCTAACTCTCTAGACCTTGTTACTAAAACTTGTCTGGAGCCTTGGAAAGTTCAAGGACTCCAAGCTTGGGAGCTGACTATACTTTCTTTTCCTTTCTTTTTCATTTCTTTTCTTTTACTGCTATTTTAAACACAGGCTTGTTATGTATGCTAGGCTGGCTTCAAGCTCACTATGTAGCCCAGGCAGGCATCAAACTTGGAAAACCTCCTGCTCAGCCTTCCAAATGCTGAGCTTATAGGTGTGCACTAGCATACCTGACTCCTGAAGCATATTTCTACCATATAGATACCTCGTGAATACTTGGGGGGTTCCTTTGCTGGTCCCATTCAATTATAATTTTTCATAGTTAATCAGTGCTGGTGGGATTTTAGCTGCAGAGTTTCTGGATTCTATGTAGAATTCCTTGGTGAAGGACATCACTTTTGCTAAGAGGAAAACACATTTTCAACTAGTTTTCTCTCTTACTTAAAACACAGTTTAATGAGTGAGAAAGATGCCTTCATAGCCTTGTTCTCAAAGAACAGTGCAGTTTTCTCCCTAGTTTAGTTTACTGGAGTTGCATTAACTATGCCAGGAAAACATCAGACATAGGTTCCCTACGTTTCCCTAACAGATCCTCTGACAATTAGTTTTGCAGACCTTCACTACACTAAGATGTCAGGAGACAGACTTGCAGTCTTTCAGTTAGGTGGCACATGCCATCTCCTACAAGATTTTCAATAAACCCTTATTATTAAAATCTGTCAATAAATTCCTAAAGTCTCGAGTTTTCAGCACCCAGTATTTGAGAATTTACGTTTAGTTATTAAACTGTAAATGCTAAAGTCTTAAAAATGTGAAACTAAATGTTTGAATAATTAAAAAAAAAACAGGGAAGATAATACCCTTACCTAAAAGTGGGATCCTATGACCTCATAGGGAAAACAATTCTATTTAGTGTTTTGATCTTTGTGATCAAGCTGTTTTCTTGGTGGAGAAAATTGAAATGTTTACATTGAAATGACAGAGTGGGCATATATTCATTTGAAATAACTCTAAATTTTGCGTTATGAGAGCATGTGAGCAACCTCATATGTATCACCATAAAATTCATATAAAATATTGGTGATTTATTATTTTCAAATATTTTTAAACATCCTATCATTCTTTATCTCCAAAGAAAACATGATTGCTGCTTTCATTGGGGAAAAAATCATTTTTCCACAAAAGACTGTGGAGAAATAGAGTTCATGTTAGGAGGAGCAGTAATAAAATAAAAACTAGTCTAATGGGTCTCTGAACTACATGGGGAGCTGGGTGCTCACAGGAAGCCAGAAGCAATTGATACCTATCTCCCTAGCTGCCCATGACACCTGAGTTCACATCAGCAGTTAACATGTGAATTGTGTCTTAAAGCACTATATATTATGGCCTTGATTCCGAGCTCATGGTATTGAATTTGGGAAAACTGTAAGAGCTGGAGCCTAGGGAAGGGAGGTATGTTCTTGGAGGTAATCAGGACACTCTAGTCTCTTCATCTCCTTTGCTCATGGCTACCACTAAATAAGTAGTTTTGTTCTGTCACAGATTCCCCACCATGATGTGATGTCTCACCACCGGCCTAAAAGCAATGGAGCCAACTGATTATGAACCCAAACTGTAAGTCAAAATATGTCTTCTCTCATTCGCTGCTGATAATCTAAGGCATTTCTTACTCATGGAAGGCTGGGTAATTACAAACATTTGAGACTTTATCAATAGGAAAGAAAAGAAAGAAACAGATATGAAAGGAAAGCTACTAGAAATATCTCATATGTAAATTCACATAATCTTAGATTAGCATTCTGTGAAAGCAATCATATGAACAGATTTATTCATTTCCTAATACAAATTACTCAAACTCTGCAGCCATATATGTTTGTCTAGACTAGTGGACCCTACATAATACTTTTATTTAGAATGTTCTAGATGAACTAAAGACTACTTAACTCTTCTCTTGCTTCTTCAGCAGTGTGCACAGGAGAGTTGAACAGATAAATTAGCTCAAAATGCACTGAATTTAATGAAATTCATACAAAGATTATATGGTTAATATAATTTTAACTATATGGTTGCTATTATATATTATTAATAAACATGTGTTATATTGATATAATTACAATTACATAGTTGATAAAGTACTATATATGTATGACCACATGTAAATATTCCCATCAGAAGCTGCTATCAATCATATGTATTTATACAGAATATTATTTTTTGTGGCTCATGACTATAATCCCAGCTACTTGGAAGTTTGGGATAAGAAGATCACTTGACCCAGGAGTTTGAAGCCAACCTGGACAACAGCAAAACCACATATAAAAAAATAATAGTAATGATAATTGATGATGATGATATTTTCCAAAATTTTCTTGCTGATCAGTGAGATAACCATCCAGGAATTCAATTTAATCATGAAATAATGACTGTCCTCCACGTTACCCCTCCTCTAATGTAGCAAAACACATGTGCTCTTCCATTCAGCAAGAGGTGTCCTGAGGAAATTTCTCCCTAACACGAGGTTCATGTGACAATTTGAGGGTTAGTTCAGCTATCAGCCAAAGGACTAATTATGTTGTTTTACCTGAAAGGAAACCCTAAAATATAAAACCCTAGGACAGATTTACAAAAGACTCCAATACTGTAGTTTTTCCTTTTTTCCAACATAAATCAAAAAGGGACTAAGCATTGTATTATGATTTCCCAAAACTAAATTTATCTTGGAATGGAGACAAAACAGGGATAAATTACAACTGAAGGACACCCCCCATTATATTCCAAACATATGCAAACAAAAAATGAGGCTGAAAATCTATATGCCCTCTTCCTCAACCTCAGGAAGCTAGCTCATTGAAGCTGTTTGCTACTACATAGAAAATAACTAAAATGGATTAGCTCCATGGAACAGAAGAAATGACATTATAAACTCAAGTCACCAACAGCAAGATCCCATAGGGAGCAATTCCTTAAAAGGAACTTTGAAAAATCCTTTGTTCTGGTTATCAGCATGGGGAGCTTAATTTCAGGAAGCTTGAGAAAGAAAGAAACTGTGGCTGGCATACCTTCCAGTAAATTCAGATCCCTTAATCCTTCTAAATTGCTCTGTTTTGTTTGGAAAGATCTGCTTACAACAATCATTGTGCAAGTGTAAACACAAGAACTCTCACATGGTTCTTTGTGCCACAGATCTGCCAGACATCTCCTGTTTCATTTTACAGACTAACCCTTAGCACCACCATAACCTACTTTTAAAAACCAAACCATAACGCGAAGCGCATGTGCAAATTGTTGCATGTCTGGGTGTCCCTATAAGGACATTAGGTTTTATTCCCTTCACAATTTTTGTTTATAAATCACTGAATTTATAGCTACCCTCTTAAACATCTGTAGTCATTACTTTATTCTTTTTTTTTTCCTACAGAAAAAGCATAGCTTTCTCTATAGGATATAAAGCAGATATTTCCCCTTACTAAACCTTAAAAGGAGATTTTATTTTCTGTATTTTTACTATTGAAGTAATTCACATATAAGCATCAATACTGCCAAGATGATGAGGGACTTTGACACTAAAATGTGAGGATTTCTAGAGTTCCATTAGCTGCAAGTCAGGAAAAATAGGGTTCTAAGTGTACAGCTTCATTAATTCAGTGTCAACCAGCAGCCTCTCCCTCATATTCATTTGTCTTCATAGAAACACAGAATTTTAAAACTGGAAGAAATCCAATAATACATTTTCATTTTAGAAAGGGGTCCCTAATCTCACACTGCACTGATCTAACCTCCTCCATGAGAAGAGCTGGGAACTCATCCTCTAATTTCACACTTTACTTCCTGCTTGCTCCTCTGTGCTGACTCTCATTCCTCAGCCAGAGTCTAATGGCAGGTTTCATATCACCACAGAATTGCAAGGATCACACAAATATTTGCCTGGAAGTAGATTGCAAAATAGTAAATGTAACTGAAAGGCAAGCTGTTGTATAGATAAACAATGGCTTAAAAATCAAAGATCAAATGTCCCCTTTAAAATTGTATAATGTAGTGGCAAGAGAGAGATTATGTTTCACATCCATTTCACATACTAAGCAAACCTAGCAAACTTTTGCATATAGATCTGAAAAAGGCTACTCTGAAAAGAATAGTCTTAAACCATTTCCCACTTCTTGAAGTTTTCTGAGAACCCTAAAATTTTAATTATTGGCCATTGACTAAATTTTGTTTTCAATTTTAAATCTTAAAGCCCTAAACTTCTATGTGGTTACTTTTGTAGCTAGGGTCTTTGAAGGTTCAATGCATGATAAGTATTGTAAGAAGAGGGTTTGAGAGGTTTCCCTGTACACTTGCACAACAGAGAGCCCTCCTTTGAAACTAGATGGAGAGCAAGATAGCCACCATCTGGAAGCTAAGGAGGAACCCTCACCAGAAACAAAACTGGCTGACTCTTGAGTGTGCACCTCCAGTTTGCAGAGCTGTGAAGAAATTAAATTGCTGTTGTTTCTAGCCTCCCATCGAGGGACTTTTGTTATAGCAGCCAAACCACACTAAATAACACACTCTAGAAAAACCTACAGAAAATATACTAGGAAAAAACTTGGGAAAGTATGAAATTCATGTTAGTACAAATCAGACTAGATTCTAAAAGTCTGAGTTGAATGTTTGAGTAGCTCCTTTCCACATCTGTCCCTGACACATCTGGCTGTTAAGGGTTGCCAACATGACACTCAGCTATAATAATAAAAAACAACAACAAGCCACTCAGATCCGTAACATCAGGATTACATCCAACAAAAATATGTGACGTGCCCTATTGCAGCCTAATGAAAATATCGTGCTGCGGATCTTTTTTTTTTTTTCTAAAAATATAACAGCCTTTAAAAAAAAGTATCTCATCCTTCATCTGTAAAAGTATCTCATTCTTCATCTTTAAAATCCCAAAATATCTTTAAAAAGAAAAAAAAATATGATTTTTTTTTTCCTGCTCTTGTTGAACTCTGGGCTCATCTGTTCTTGAGCCTGTGACAGGAGGCAACCACTTTCTGTCACCCAAAACAAAACTGTGCCAGATGACACTGCCTGCATACTAATTACTTTCAAATTCTTTCCTCTTCCTCTGTTCCTCTGCAGCTCTCAGATCCAAGGACTATTTTTTTTTTCAAAATTGCTTTTCTTTTTCATTCTTTCTTTTTTCTTTTTTGATGCCAGAAAAATCCAGGCTCTTGTACAAAGATTAGATTGCAAGCCAATGACTTCCCTTTGTTGAAAGGATGAACTTTCTATCAAAGGAGGTACCTTTCAAGGGCAAAAGAAGATACCTTCCAGCACTGGATCTACTGCCTGGCCTAGATGTCTGAAACTGTTTTGTTTATTTGAAGTTTATAAAGTTTTATTCCAGAGTTTTAAGAGAAGGAAACAAGGCAGAACTCCTATAACGGGAAGTTGTCCTCAGAAATGAGAAAACCCCTAATTCTTAGTTTTTGGGGGGGAATAGGAGGGGTAATGAATGGGCTCATGCCTTACTAGCATGCACCAATTTGCATCCAGCTTTATATGAGTGCTTGGGAATTAAACCCAAGCCCATAGGCTTTGCAAGTGAGTACCTTTAACTACTGACCCTTTAATCCCAGCACTCAGGAGGCAGAAGTGGAAGGAAACCGTGAGGAGTTCCAGGTCAGCTTTGGGACTAGAATGTGTTCCAGGTCAACCTGGCTCCCTTGAAAAACCAAAACAAACAAACAAACAAACAAAAAACAGTCAGTGTTAATTATTGAAAAAAATTAAATATATTTACATCATGAATGAAATAAATAAAATAATCTTCATATTCATACCTCACCAGTTATACTCTTGATTGCTTTCATTAATTTATATTAAGGAGAAAAACCTTAAAAAACAATAAAAAGCTCTAAATTTCCTCAATTTTTTCCCCACAAGAATGTCACAGGATATTTCTCTAAGCACTCTGTATTGCATTCAAAAGATTCTTCCTGCATGTTGTTTATCGCCTTGCTGTGACTCGATTTAGAAAAGCAGTATGGGTTTAATAAAACAAATATGAATAGCAATTCCCTCCAGTGTTCAAGGTCCTGTTTCTGGGGAGCAGAGGTACCTGCTTCAGCAGGGCTTCTCCACCCCTGCTTATTTGACAAAATGAATGACTTGCTTACACCCATATCTGTGCCCTTGACCCCCACTGTCTCATCGGCCCCAAACCAATCACAATCCATCCCTTATCTCTCATCTCTTCAGCATCTCTGTTCTCCCCTCCTCTCAAAGCAACATCAGACTACAAGTTCCTGCCACATTGAGGAAAGGATTCTGGGAAATATAGGCCTGGGTTTTCTTTTCTGGCATGTACAGGAGAGGAAATGTAATCTCCTCCATGGACAATATAGGACATTCAAGAAAGCTAAATAAGGTGTCACATGCCAACCATCCTATGTGGGAACGTGGCCTGTGACCACAAGGTACACTATTGGTTTTTATCATGCCAGCATGTCTTAGAGTTTATGCAATTACAATTTGTATTTTACCTCAATTATTTGTATCTTTTTAAATGACCCTTTTGCTTAAAAGCTCTATTCATCCTTCTTTGGATCTAACTCTCACACTGGTGTTCCTTCCTCCAAATCAGCCTGTACAGTAGCTCATATCAGGTCACACCCTCAGTTTCAAACTTCAACCCATTCCCATCCTTTTGCCAAAAGAATTTTCTCTAGTTGATTCATGTGCTGTCATTTCTTGCAGACTTGTGGGGACCCACCTGTCTGATTTTTATTTGTTCATTTCATAGCCTTACTGTCTTTTTTTTTTATTTCCATGGGATTGGGATCATGTCTCTTTGTCCTTCTCCATAACAGAATTCTATCCTCTAATTCTAGGGACAGCTTCTGTCCTCTCAAAGACAGTGGGCCTTCCTAAATGTTTATAACCTTTTATGTTTTATGATAGCTCTAATTTTCTTCTACACTCTGCATGTGTATATATGTGTGCCCCCATGGATGTTGGCACATGCATGTGGGTGTACATGCATGTAAAGGTTAAAGAATAAAACAGGGTGTGTACCTTGATTGTTCCCGCTTCATTTACTAAGGCAGGATGTCTCTCTATCTCTCTCTTGAACCCAGAGCTCACCAGTCCTGCTGGTCTAGCTGGTCACATGACTCTGAGGATACCCTGTCTCTGCTTCCTGAGAACTGGGGTTACAGAAGGGCTACATGCCTACATAGCGTTTACATGGGTGCTGGGGGATTTGGTCCTCATGCTTGCATGCAAATATTTTATCCGCTGAGCCATTTCTCTAGGCCCTAGTTTTCATTTAAAATAAATTCATAAAAGCCACAAATCATGTCAAGGAAGATACAAACAATCGCTCAAGAAAGTTGGAGCACAAATTATAATTGCACAAAGTCTGAGTCACTCTGGCATGATAAAAATAATATTAATCTTGGAGTCACAGGACACAAGGGATGCTTGCCTATTAGCTGTCTGAACTTGGATGCATCCTTTAACATTCCTGAGTGAGCTTCATTTTCTATAGATAGCTCCTCATTGCCCATACTCTGTCTCTGTGTATTCCAGAGAAGAGGGCTGGAACTATATTTTTCAAGATCACCTCCTCATTTTGACTCCAGTTCCAACATGTACTCATGATCCAGAGTGTGAATGTTAGGTAAAGGTGATATATGGGTAGTGGAGGAAAGAGGCTGGATGGGGGTAGGGCAAAGCTGTATTATTTAAACATAGTACTGTGGTAACAAGATATCTAAGTTGACTAAAACAGTCATAGTCTTGAGACCAGGTTATGACATCTCATGACGGGGCCCCGAGATCACAAGCAATCCTGATTCAAGCCAGTTCCACTTGCTGAGGAAGATAAAGGGTCAGCTAGTAAAGAGGGAGGGAGATCATGATGTGACTGGTTAAAGAAAGAGATCAAAAGCTATAGCCTGACAACCCGAGGGATGATCTCTCTGGAAAGGTCCACAGTGCCCTTGTGAGTTGTCTCCTCTAATAAGCTTTGCCTGCTGAAACTCTGTGCATCTCATGGACATGTCAGCAAGAATTCCAAGAACTGTGGAACCTTGGTAATATGAAGACAGTAGTTGGCAAGTATTGAGTTGGGTTGTGAGATCAATATACAGAAGACATCTGTGTCATGAAAAAGAGTGTTCTGGAGGCTTTGGTTACTTAGAAGTCATTCA
>PVHP010044780.1:0-13958 GCA_004024765.1 Zapus hudsonius | reverse complement strand
CACCAGGAGCGCTCTGCCCTCCTCCCCCCACTCACAGCAGAAGCACTCTGCCTCTCCTCCCTGCATTCATAATGGGAGCCCTCTGCCCCTCTTCCCCCCAGTCACACCAGGAGCACTCTGCTCCCTCTCACAGGTGTGTAACACTGTGCCTTTAACAACTGTGAATTCTTACTTGAACGTCTTTCATCAGAAAAAAAACAACCACAAAGTGCAAATAGTGAAATGTGAACTTAAATAACTTAGACTAGACCTGGTACACAAAACAGATCTATAGCATTTAATAAAACAGAATACAAACCAGACTTCACACTATCTTTAGCACTTGCTTCATTGTACTTTGATCCTATAAAAGTATCAGGAAAAAAATTCCATAATGATTTATTAACAAACCACCCCCTGGCCTTCACGCAGGGCCCAAATGAAACCTATGAGAAAGTGACAAGACAAACAGGAGACCAATCACCCCAGCAAGTCTGATAACCCATGAAAGGTCAATGGAGACAGATACCGATGATACTCAACACAACCCAAAGCAGAAGTCCACAGACACTTAAGATCTCAACAATAAAGCAGACTCAAAACTCACCCACTCTGACTCAGGGAACTGAGCAGAAGAGGGGATGGAAAGACTGTAAGAGCCATGTTGGGGGAGAATATCCAGAGATATTGCCTCCCACAGCAAGAATACAGAAAGGGGTAAGAGAAAAAAAGTGAAAGAAAACCTGGCTCCCTCGGGTGCAGTTCATACCCCCTAACCTATGGACAGACCGAGTATGCGCAGAGGAAGGACCCCAGTGGGTAGGGGACAGAGAGGAGGGAAACAGGGACACATTCACAAAATGTGCTCATACAATGTATATACTTATAATAAAGATATTAATTTAAAAACCATAGTTATTTTAACTATTAAATATTTCAAGCAAAGAATAAAAATTCAAAGGGATGTTTTTAAAAAATGTCTATGTTTCACATTTTTCAATTTGATTGTCTTCCAAAACTGTATGTCAGACATAGAGGCAAACTCAAAATCAGTAATACAAACACCTACAATATGAAAACCAACTCAAAGGAAAAGTAAAAACATCAGAAGAATCACTTGCCTCAGGCTCAGCTCTTCATCTGGGACGGAAAATACTCGAAAAGAACAACGAAAGCCCTACGGAAGCCTCTGGCGTCCAAGGACGGCGCAGTGGCAACATGCATCGTCTTCAATACACGTTTCAGAAAATACTGCCTCGCTTCATGGGAAAAAAGACTCCACAGAAAATTGTGATACAAGAAACACATAATTACACAAAACTAGCAAGTTTCTTTGGGGAATGAATTTGCTTTGAAATCTCTGTCTTAAAACCTTACACAGATACATGACTTGAGGCATGGCTAAACGATACAGGAACTCGCTTCCTTGTTCCCACCTGAAAGGAGACAGTCGTATGAACGCGTGTGCTTGACACATTTATCTATGGGTTCATGAAGTTCAACACCTGTGCTTTTTGTTTCAAACCCCGAAACAAAATATGCATTGCTTTTTCAATGAGTAGCATTGTGCCTCAAAGTTTGGGAAAAAACAAAAGGCAAACGAAAAATGAACATGACCATCCAAGGAGAAGGAGGGGGGAGCTACAGAAACACAGCTCCCTTCTCAGGTCATCTGGAATGCTGATGGGCTTTGGGAGCAAAATGAACACTGTTCACCATTATCTGAACTTAATAAATTTTGCCAACAGAAATGACTAGAACCTGACGGACAGGAAAGTGCATTTTAACATTAAACCTACAAAGGCTAACTGACCAGGGATGGTTTTCACATGGTGAGTGTCTGATGTTGTCTTGCCAACTGCAGACGTTTAGCAGACAGGACAGCTGACATCTAAGCCACCCTCTCAGAAGTGAGTTTTGGCAGGTCATGGCCAAGGAAGTTTCCAGGAAGAATCAACCGCAATGTCTGATGCTAATGCATCTGTCCCAAGCTGTGACATCACACCTGCCAGCACAAAGCCCGGAAGGATGCATGCTGAGGGCTCTCTCTCTCTTTCTCCAATACTGAAGACTGAACCAACCTCACACGTGATAGGCAAGCTCTAAACCACTGAGATACATCCCCATCCCTTTTTCGTTTTGAAATACAATCTCCCTAAGTTGCCTAGTTTGGTCCTGAACTTGCTCTATAGCCCACACAGGCCCTGACCCTTGTGATTCCCCTGCCTCCACCTCCTGAGTACCTGTTACAAGCCTATACCATGAGGCCTAGCTCATGTAGGGTTTTTATTATAGTTTGCTAAAGAAAATGAAATTTTAAAATTTTATTAAAATGATAAAATACTAGAGACTTGTGAAAGAGTTGTGTGTTTGGATTTGTGTACAAAACCAAAAAAGCTAAGAACTCCCTCTCAAGGTCATTGATTTAACTTCCGAGTAGCTTTTCTAAACTGTGGATTGTGTCTCCTATTTTCACATAACCAGAGGCTCTGATTTCAAGAGACTGACAAAGTGAACCTTAACTACGGAAAAACACCACCAGCATTTTATGAACACAGACGATATAGCCACAGGGGCTCTGGGTGAGACCAGGCCCTGTACTGCAAGATGTTAACGAAGAGTCACGTGCCAGGCTCATGACTAAAGAGAAAAGTGTGTACTGCTGAGTCCAAACAATGCTTAGAGATCACTGATTATTGTTCTTAACACAGGAAGAAAAAGAGAAGAAGGATAGTACCTATCTTTCCCAAAGGGAGGATTTCAAGCCATTAGATATTTCAAGAATAGTACCACCATGCATTTTTACCAGCAAGGCTCATAGAACCATCTTGAGTTCCTTAACGTACCTGCAGCATTGGTAATAAATGCTCTCAGTGATTTTCAGTTCGTTGAAGTGCATCATAGGGAGCTTTTTCTGTATTAAAAATAGTGTTTTACAGTAGTAACAAACGGAGAGTCTAAAACTTAACAGGCAAGTAATAACCGTGCCACAGTAACATCTAGAAAGCAGGATGGTAAGATAAGTACTTTCTTGTACCTTGGTCACCACATTTTCCCAACCAGTGACAGATATGTAAGACATTCTATTGCTACTACCACTAATTAAAAAGCCATGTGCTTTAAATGGATGCTTTGTAGAAAGCAGCACCACCTTCAAAGGGTCTCTTGAAAAACATCGGACGCCTCATCCTTTCCCACTCCTGGGACTTCCTGGGCGCTCTGCGGCACCTGGTACACCAGTTCCTCTGGGGCCGTGGGACCTGGCTTCCCACCTTTTGGAGTATCATACTGGGCTGGGCCTGAGGAGAGAAGGGCACAGAAAGTTCCCACTAAAGCAGGAGGCTGGTTCCCTGTAGTTTTGAAAGTGGACGTGGAGGGCAGCCCAGCAGAGGCTGTGGGGTGCCCTGACATGTCCATGATGATCGGCGTTGCATACTCGGGCCCCGTGATGGGCAGTGGTTCAGCGTAGGCGTGGTACACTTCCTGCACTGGGGGGTTGTAAGGATCCAGGTCTGCGTAGCTCGCTTCTTTTCCTTCTTCTGGCTTAAAGGTGGATCTCTGATGGAGGGCACCGACGATCCCTCCCACAAGGGGCTGCGCGTATTCTGCAGACACAACACAGCAGTATTTCACTCACAACAGGGAGTCCATAATGTGGCGGCTGAACTAACTGTTTATAACGCAAACACTGCATCAGGGGCACTCTTGTTGCTGACAAGAGCTAGTTAGCAACTTAGTGAACAACCAAGAAAAGTGTCTCTCAAGGTCATCTTTTGAAAAGGCTTAAGAACAGAGTTATCTCCTTAACATTAAAAAGATCAAAGCCACCATCAATTCTTCCAAAGCTCTCCTGCTGGGCCCCGAGGCTGCACACAGTTACCTGCAGAGTCCGCCTGCAGCACCATGGTAACTTCTCTGGGACTCAAGCGGTTGACCTCTCCACTGCTGTAGTGCACTGGGGCTTCTTCATGCTCCGCTGATCTGGCAGGGAGAAACTGCTTCATTCCTTTCCACCAGCCTTCATTGTGAGGGCAAGCCAAAAAAGACTGTTTACTTGTGTGTCAGATGTTTACATGGAAAAGCCTCCATAATCAAGCTGGCTTTCTGACTGAACGTTCACACCAAAGCAGCACATGTCAGATTTATAATGTACAAGCAAAAACATATCCTTATGTTACAAGTAGCCAGACAGGGTTTGTTACACAGGTTTTGACTTTAAAAAAAATTATTTTCAAGAACTCCACTGGCTTCACATGGGTACTCGTGAAACGAACTCAGGCCATCAACCGTTGTAAGCAAGTGCCTTTAACCCCTGAACCCGTCTCTCCAGCCTTGGTGTTTTTAAAGTAGCACTTTCTCATAAAATAAAACAAGAAAATAAACTACAGAATTTTCTAGGTGCACAGTGCCCTGATGAACCCCGGTGATGGCACTGACCTCTTGTTTTGAGTGAAATTAGGAAGACACTAGGAAGAGGGGACCCTAAGGGGGCTCTGATATCATCTAGAAGTGAGGACCTGGAGGAGCCCTGCTGTCATCTAGGAGTGAGGACCTGAGGAGAGAGAGCTCTGATGTCATCTAGGAGTGAGGACCTGAGGAAGGGGAGCTCTGATGTCATCTAGGAGTGAGGACCTGAGGAAGGGGAGCTCTGATGTCATCTAGGAGTGAGGACCTGAGGAAGGGGAGCTCTGATGTCATCTAGGAGTGAGGACCTGAGGGAGCTCTGGTGTCATCTAGGAGTGAGGACCTGAGGAGAGAGAGCTCTAATGTCATCTAGGAGTGTGGACCTGGGGGAGCTCTGGTGTCATGTAGTAGTGAGGACCTGGAGGAGCCCTGGTGTCATCTAGGAGTGAGATCCTGGGTGGAGCTCTTGTGTCATCTGCAGCAATTCAGAGGACAACTCTTCACATCCGGGAAGATAGGTCTCACGTGTTTCCAATCTCCTGAGGACTCCAGTTTCCAAATATCCATGGCTGATCCTGGGACACTGGGAGCCCTCGTCCTGTGTTTTTTACTCTATGTTCACACAGAGTGCTGATCTCAAGTGGAAGAGACACAAGAAAAACCAGCAAGCTTTCCAGAAGAAAATCAACTTTAAGAAATTTACACTTGCTTTTCCGTTACAAGCTGAGAATGCCGCTACTCACTGGGGAAAGTCCCATGGGTGTATGTGTGAGGATGGCTTTCCTCCTCTACCAATGAAGAGGGTTCATCTCTGAGGGAAAATAAACTCGTTATCTCTGAGGGAAAACAAACAGGTTGTCCACATTAGTTACCTGCCCGGTCCCAGTAAGGTAAGTCATAGGTGCCTTCAGTTTTTTTCTTTCTGGAAAAATACAAAGGGAAAAATAAACTTTTTAAGCATAGTGATTACTAAGAAATCTCCAGAGGTACACCATCAAGATCAGAGTCAATAATTAGTCAAAAGCACACATTTCCATTTTCTGATCTTCAGTCCCTTTCTTCATCCGACTTCCCAAGTTTTCATTGCAGAGGTTTAGAAATTCTAAACTGTCAATAAATTATTTACCTGGTTACCCATCCATTATCCACGCAAAAGGTAAAAAGGAAGTTAGGAAGTCTATAACATTAAAAGGCTAAACCAAATCACAGAGCCCTGACACGTCATGTTAGAGAAATTCTGGTTTCCAATGCAAGTTCCTCAAATTCAAATCAATAATTAGTTCATAAAATTCACAGCTGTAAAGGAAAAAAACAAAAAAATCCCACAACTTAGTCTGAGCTTCCATTAGATACCACCGTTCTTTTTTTTTTTTTTTTTTTTGCCAGCTTCTGCCTGAAGAAGGTTAGAGTGTCTGATATCCTTTCCCACACCTCCCCTGCATAAGCCAAAGCTGTCAGGAACAGTACAAGTAGCAGAGGGAGAAGAACGGCTGCCCACCAGGTCTGGAAGGCACTGCAGTCTTTGGAGAGAGTCTCAAGTGCAGCCAGAAAGTTTCTTTCCAGAAAGCCTCGCTTTCTCTTCCTGCCTGGAGTTCGGATTTGTCCCCTCCTGAAGGAGAAATCAATCTCTCCCTCTGTTAAGACTCCCTCTATCCAGAATCTTTTATAAACAACCAAAAAAGGGAGTTTTTCTGATACAAGCACGCAAACCTAATTTAACTAAAATGAGCGCTTAGAGGCCAACAAGAAAGCAAACGTTGCTCTGCTCTACAGGTGAGGGCAAAGCATCGCTGCATGATTTGTGATCACAGTGAGCAAATTTACTACCAGAAAAACGTCTATCTTCAGACTTATTTTGAAGCCTATGTTCATGGATGCTATTTCAACCTAAAGCAGGTGCTGTGATGGTGTCAAAATTGTTTACCAAGAACTTTCATGAGAAAAATAAAATATGATGGTTTTAAAAATAATTTTCTCCTTAAAAATTCTCTACTTAAAGGTTTTAAAAACTTTTAAACATCAGTCACCATCAGGGTACTTTATATGTATGTGTGAATATGTTGATAGAACCCTTTACACTGCATAAGGTCATAAATTGAAAAGAAAAAAAATCATTAGCCATCTTTTCTAAACTGACATAAGTGACCCTCTAAGACTAGGACAAAAATAGACGGTTATGCCTGTTAGCCGATGTCATCTACGAGGATCTTGTATGCTGAGCCTCAAGTGGTCGCTTCAGGCTCTGTGATGCATGAGAACTTGGAACAGTAATGTGTGTGTTACAGCTGTTGGGTGTTCTCACCCCTTAGTGGCAGCTGCTCCTGCAAGAAACTCATCGCTAGCAATTTCAACAATGTTCTTTGTAAATCCAGCCCTCAGGCTTATAGTCCAATTTTTGAGTGCAAATCTAATTTAACTAAAATTAGTGCTTTCTTGGGTGTCTGAATGTCCCAAAATAGACTGTTAAGCCTGGTCCAAAACTTCCCTCTGCTGAGTCCTTAGGCAGGGTCACTGTCACTCCAGGCTTCCCTGAAACTCGCCCCTTCCTCCGTTCCCTGCGGGCTGGCCTCACGCTAACTCACTGACTGTACTCAGCCTTCCTTGCCAGCACTTCCTTCCCAAGCTTCCTCGCTCGCCGTGACATGCCTTCTGCCGTCTCTCGGCATCACATCCTCTCCTAGGCTGAAAGCTCTGGGCTCGTCACAGGACTTCCTGGTACAACGCTTGGCACAGGCAGCAGCCAGGTCTTTGTTAAATGACCTTCCCAAACCCACCAAACCCGCCCCTCCCGCTCTGTGGTCTTGAACTCACCGTGCGAGCCAGGAATCTCAGCCCTCCCTCCTCCGACTGTCTTAGCAGACAACTGAGCGTATATCCTTCCTACACGGCTGGGAAGCATCTCTCCACCAGCTCCTCCTGTTTCTTCTATAGAATCACTGTGTTTTAGTTTTTAAATTCATCTGGCTATCTCCTCCTGTCGCTTCATTCAGTCTATCCTGCTCCTTCAATCTCTACCTTCTACAAGCATCTGATGATATAACCGGCTTGCTCAATGCTCCGATTTACCAATTTATAGAAGAAAATCTAAATTTCTCTCCCAGAAAGCCCTTCCTGATCCAGGCTCAGACTGTTCTGTGGATTCCACAAGGGCTCTCCAATGCCAAGCAACTCATTATTATTACTCTGCCTACCTCACTCAAGTCCCTCAATCTCGTGTTTACTGTGATGGACTGAACCTGTCTCTCCAAGGTCCCGACACCAGAATCCTCACCCTATAAGGGTGGGGCTGCGAGGAAGGGATTGAGCCAGGAAGTAAAGTCATAAATGGGATGAAAGCCGCTAGAGGCCTGAGGGAGCTTGTTTCCCCCACTCCCCTGACAAGAACTATGTGACCAGAGAGTGGGTCCCACCTTCCCTTTCTCAACCCCCACCTGCGACAAGGAAATTCTCATAGTCTACAAACAAGCTGCTTTATGGACTATTTTTCTAGCAGCCCAAGCAGATAGGACACCGACCTTCCTCTATGTATCACTCCTTTAAATGCGAGGCAAAATGTGAGGTTCCCCCTTCTCTTCAGTGTATAATTCAAAACTTGATACCAGAAAGATAGGTAGAAGCTGCCTGTGGAACCGTTACTAGTTTTTGTAATGGCAAAAAGGAAACACATGTGATTTTATTTTAATGGTTACTTTAACTCTCACAACATGAACTACACTGCACTCATATCATAGGAGATGTCTATTTGTAGATTTCCCATCAGAGCACTCCTTCACCCCCAAACCCATCAGGTGAATGAGCTGGGTACTAACCTGTTCCTCCAGTGCCAAGCACACACTAATACGAGGAGGAGAGTGGTGAGGACCGTGACCAGCACAGGGGCAAGAATGGCAGCCAGAGCCACATCTGAAGCCATAAGCACAAACAAGGAACCCACATTAACACCAAAGACAAACATCACCAAAAGATTTAACCAATCCTGTCTCAAAACACACCTTCCATGTCTTTTATGAAACAAGGCCAGGCCTCAGTGGGCAGCTGGAGGAGTGGTTTGGAGACATGGCCACGCCCTGTGCTAGGCAGCCCACCTCCACCTCTGTACATGTTTGAAATACACCTGTCTTAAATCACCCACATATCCAATAATGAAATGAAAAAGCAGATTTTATGCACATGTGGTAAGGGATTAATATGAAGAATATATGTGGCAAGGGATTAATATGAATACTTTACAAGTCAAAAATAATGTAACAAAAAACCCCATGATCAACCTGCACTATGTTAAAAATACAAGTAAAAATACCAGACTCACAATCAAAGAACAATGAAATAAGAACGTGATACAATTTGGAAAATATTTAACAGAAGTAATTGTTGAAAAAATAGCACGAAGCCAGCTTGCTTATATGCCTGTAATAGGAGAGCATAAATCATGTTATCTTTCTGACTGCCATGTTGAGGCACCTGCTGCAGGTGGCAATTCTACACCTACAATTTCTTCTTGAGAAGAAATGAAGATGGTCAAAGATGCATTTTTATAAGACATTTCTATTCCTGCAGAAGAGTCAAGAATGGGAAGCAATCTGGATGCCCAGTGATGCAAGGGAGTGGGTGAATCATGGACCTTTCTTACTGAAAACAGAACTCATCCGGAGACGGAAAGTGAGCGACAGGATGGCACATTTATAGACGTGGGCAGGGACCAAGGCAGTGCCACACAGGAAGCCACATGGGCGTCAACAGATCACCGAATCTACCTACCTCATTCCAGCATCAAGAATCTAGGCCTAAAGCTGGGTGTGGTGGCTCACACCTTCAATACCCGCACTCGGCAGGCTGAAGTAGGAGGACTGCTGGGAGTTTCAGGTTCGCTTGGGCTGGAGTGAGACCTCGCCTCAAAACACAAAAACAAAACAAACAGCCCCCCTCCCCCGCAAAAGAAACAAAACCTGGGTTCAGATACAGAAAATGGCTTGCTCAAAGTTACTTGGAAGATTTCCTTTCTTCATCCCTCAGTCCCCTCCTACCCATGAAGATGCAAACAGCAGCAAATGCCACCATTCCTTACAAGCTACTGGGTCCAAGCCAGCAGCGCCTCCTTTATTCTTGAGCACAACTGATCTAAGAGAGGCTGAAGCCTAAAAACTACAGTTGCAGGAAAAGCAAGCAAGCTGGACCTGTTCCTGAAGACTTCAGCCAGCGACAGGACTGAAGGTGGCCGGGGAAGGAAGGCATTGGCAGGCACCACATACCTTTGGTTACGTCTGGAGTCACGGTGGTGTTTCTGACATCAGGGGTAGCAGTTGTCTGTTCAGCCTGTGCAGGAATCTCAATCCTGCTTCGAGGTTGGAGTGGGCGACCTAATTTGGGGGCACGACCTTGAAAAAAGTTTAAGATAAATTCACTTTCAGACTGCTTTAAATATATTTGCAGGAAATTATACCACAAATCCAGGGAACATCCAATTCTCACATTCGAAGCAAGCATACCTTTGGCTATTCTGGGAAGAGCTGTAGAGTTTTTGAGGTCACTGCTGTTCCACGGAGGTGGAGGTTGAGTAAGTTTTGGAGGACGGCCTTCAAAAATGGTTTAGAAAAGTTTATCCATTTTGCTTTTAAAAATCAGTTTTAAAAAGCCAGTAATTGTAAATGTTGTCAACGTTTCATAAACTACTTTACCCTACAGAGTGACTTTAGGTCTCAGAACACAGCAGAAGGATAATCACGCTATTCGTTCACTGTACACAAACTAGAACTTCACAGTTTTTAAGGAACTGAATCACTTAACAGTACTCTCATAGAGTAGAGTTAGGGGTAGACTGATGTTGAATTCTACAGCTACGTAAGTATTTTCACAACCTGACACATTCCTTACCCAAATCATTTAGGAAGTATGGATGAACAGCCAATTATGTTAGGCATAGTGGTAGTTTATGGGGATATGACAGCACATGACATTAAAAGATTATAAAATACTGAGAGATGTTATTTTGTTTTTAACAAAGTCAAAGTAAGAGGTATACAGGCCACTGCTCTGATCTTCAGGGTTTAAACTATAGTATATGAAACAGATTAAAAATTACTGAGACCAGAATGGGAAAGCAACCTCGGTACATTACCTCATAAGAATGATACTATTTTTTCTACTTGTAATGCTGGAAATCATGTAATGTTTCAATAAATATTTACTTTAAAAACTCCTGCTAAAGCCAGGTCAGCCTGTATAGTGCTGAAAAACACTACATGAGCTGCCAGGGGAAACAGGCCACCAATGTTGAGAAAAAGCAGGGACACTGCTTTTCGACAGCAACCAGCATGACAAGATGTACACGCCTGTACAAAAGTAGCACTTAACCTGCGTGGACAATCAAGGGCTCTCTGATTGGCTAAGAGATCTGCTCAGTGGCAAGGAATCCATAGCTGGAACTGGGATCCAAGCCAAACTCCCTTGGAGACCAAGAATCTGGACTCCAAAGGGAAGCCGCTTCCACTAACCGGGGGCCTAAAGAGCGACTACACACATGGCAAGCTTATCACATCGACAATGCTTATCCCATGTGACCTATGCTGACCTCACTCTGCATCAAGAACTGTGGACAATGCAACCATACTAACAAGACCAGAGATGATAGTTGACTGCCTTGGCAAAAATGAACCACCAGCTGGGGCCCAAGTGAAACCAGAGGAAGTGGAGAGATGAACAAGAGGGCTGCTTCCACAGCGAACCTGACCACCTGAGCCAGGGTGAAGAAGACAGGCTCCGTGGATACTCAAAACGGACAGAGATCTAGAAGCTGCTAAGAGCTCAACACTAAAGTAGACTTAAAATTCACCCACCATGGCTCAGGGAACTTTGCGGAAGAGGGGTTGGAGAGATTGTAAGAGCCATGGTAGGGGAATATCCAGAGGCCTTGCTACCCACCCCCATTGACTAACTGCTGCTCGCAGAACTCATAACCCTCAGTCCCCATGAAGCATTCCAGAAATCCCACTGAGGACGGCCCACAGTGGAATGGGGGCAGGGAGGAAGGAGATGGAGGTACCAACACATGATTTGTAATATAAAGTTTCTACATAATAATAATAGAAATAAATTCCTTCTGAAGGTATTTAACAGATTCACATTGTGCTAAATCAGTTTCTCCTAGGACAGCAAAACCAGGTTAAATTAGCAGTGCCTTGTAGAGAGGATTTTCAACATTCCCAATACCAAGAGATGGCACGTGACTAGAGTGACAGATGCCGGTCAGTCCATCTGCTCACGGCTCCAGGACTCGACTGTCACGCGCCACCCCACCAACGTATACAACTGCTACTGGTGTTAGTCAGAAATAAAAGCCCACACAGAAAGCTAACGACCCAGTGTAAACAGCTGGTCTTAAACATGCTGCGTCTTTCTTTACCTTTGGGGATAAACTGACATCCGAGCAGCTCCGTTTTCATGGCGATTTTCTGTTGCCACCGGGTGGGGTTCACTCTGATGAAACGCGCAATGACAGGTGGCAGAAAGTTATTCCGCACTTCCTGGTGATAATCGCTGTTTCCTTGAAATATCTTTAAAAACAACAAGGAGTTGGTATTGTACATCGAGAGGTCAGAGCTACACGGCTCCACTCCAGCTGTTAGGCTTTTTGCTCTGTGCCTTTCACGCCTGGAAAGCATGGCAGGAAGAATCAATTTCTCAGCAAATAAACTACAACTTAGAAACACTATTATGAAGTTGCTGTAAGGACAACACTGATTATGACAAAAGACTTTAGGAGGATTTAAGCATTTCAACAGGAGAGCTAACCTGGTGACTGGGGCAAGATGTTCCCATAAAGTGAGACCGTTTTTGCGTATTTGTTACGTAAGCACACTGGCTCAGTTTTTAGAATGACAATGGACAGATGCCACAAAACACTAGAGGAAAGGCTCTGCTTGTGCATTTTTGGAATCGCTCTCTCCAGAGCCTGGCGGTGCCTTGGTCTATGCACTCCTGTGTGGCCACCCCGTCTTCCAATCTCTTATGCTGCTTTGCTACTCTAACAGGAAGAAGATTCCTGAGTAGGCTATTTCCTGGCTCCCAGCCACACTTGGTGTCTTTTTGAGGAATGTGGCCCATCCATGTTCCCAGAAATGCTGCCAGCAGGAAAGGAACCTGTCCAAATCTACGTACGAACTGAAAGCTCAAAGAGCAGGCCTGGGCCTGAGGAGAGTTCCATCCTGGCACCATAGAAACTAGGGTGCACACCTGGAATCCCAATCCTTTGGAGGCAGGCGAGGCCATCCTCAACTACATTGTGAGACTCTGTGCCCCCACACTCCCCCCCAAAAGCAGGCTTTATAATCATCACATGGATATCATCCTTGTGATTTTAAGTACAAAATAAAATATATTGTATTCTTTATTTGCATGTTCAATGCTGCACATTCATAATAATTTACATAATTAGACTTAATAAAAATTTTCCAAGTTAAATACAAAAAAGACAGGCTAAAAGGGAACAAACATGAAATGCCTAACAGAGCTCTACCTCCACCTACTGGACAAACTGCATCATGACAGTCCCCACATTATAATCTCAGTTTTCTTCATTTGTGAACCAGAACTTGAAACACACTACAAATATACTTTCTAAATAATCTTCAGGCAGAACTAGGACTGGAAGTAACAATCCCCTCAACTATTTCAAGCAAACAATGTCTCTTCCACTGCATCTGCTCTTATTCACGAAGCATTTTCACGGAACTAAGCTCATGCTCCTCAAGGCAGCCCACGGGACGCGGTGACTGAGGAAATCTAAGTGAACAGCCACAGGGAGGTGGCTTGACTGTCTTCAGATGCCAACACTGGGCTCCAGGGAGCTGCAAAGCGCCCTGCTTGCTTCCTCCTGCCAAATCAACTGGGCACCTTCTAGACACCATCAACAACACAGCACCATCTAGAGCCAAGGCAAGAACAAATTCATATTTACTTTTCAAGCGATTTCTAAATACATCTGTTTCTTCTTGGCCAACTCACATATAATTAAATTATAAACCTGAAGCTGTGTCAATGTCTACTAAGTCCCAGGTCACAGAACATTAAGAGAACCCACAGAGCCTATGGTCTCAGTGAACTGAGGAGACAGCACAGAGACCAATAAACACCTAGAACTTACAGAGTTTAGGACAGAGGGGAGTGGGAGGGACATTCGGGCAAGGGAAAGGAGAGAGACAGTGAGTTCAAGGGTAAGAGTAAGGTACAGACTGATCGCCAGGATCTGTCAGGGGTTCCCCTGAAACCTTAACCTGTATGCCAAGAAACCTGTGGCCAAACAAACAAAACCCCACTAATGTGGGACCCTGCTAAAAGGGGCATGGAGGATGTAGGGTTTTGCTGAGTCTGGCAGGCTTCTGGGACTGTCTCCTTCTTTTAAGGAAGTGAGGTGTCTCCCCAGAGAATCCTGAACACTCCAGCCCCCAGGCAGGCCACAGCTGTGCCCTGAGATAAGCAGGCAGTTCAAAGCCTAACTTAGTCCACCTGCAATAACAAACCTAAACAATAAGGTTACATTTCCTCTGCTGACATCACCATTCTATATATGTCCATATACA
>PVHP010044778.1:0-13954 GCA_004024765.1 Zapus hudsonius | reverse complement strand
CTCTCTCTCTCTCTCTCTCTCTCTCTCTCTCTCTCTCTGTATGTATGTATGTATCTCTCTGCTTGCAAATAAATAAATAAAATATTTTTAAAATATTAAAACTCACCCACAAGCCGGGCATGGTGGTGCACACCTTTAATCCCAGCACTCGGGAGGCAGAGGTAGGAGGATCGCCTTGAGTTCAAGGCCAGCCTGAGACTACATAGTGAATTCCAGGTCAGCCTGGGCTAGAGTGAGACCCTACCTCGAAAAAAAAAAAAAAACAAACTCACCCACCATGACTCAGGGATCTGAGTAGAAGAGGGGACGGAAAGATTGTAAGAGCCATACTGGGGGAGAATATCCAGATACATTGCCCCCCTCAGCAACAATGCACAAAGAAAAAAAAACTGCTACCTCTTGTACAATCCATAACCCCCTAGCCCATGGACTGGTCCAGCAAGCCCACTGAGGAAGGGAGGAGGGAAATGAGGGTACCATCACAAGGTCTGTTCATGCAATGTATCTAAATAGACAATAAATGGTTTAAAAATAAAAATATTAAAAAAAAATTAAAACCAGGACTGGAGTATAAGGTGCTTGCCTGCTAATCCTAACGACTCCAGTTAGATTCCCCAGGACCCATGTAAAGTGGCTCATGCATCTGGAGTTCATTTGCAGAGGCTGAAGGTCCTGGCGTGCTCATTCTATCTCTCTAGCCAGGCTGACCTGGAATTCACTATGCAGTCTCAGGCCGGTCTTGAACTCACGTCGATCCTACTACCTCTGCCTCCCGAGTGCTGGGAGTAAAGGTGTGCACCACCACTACATATATATATATATATATATATATATATATATATATATATATATATAATTTTTTTTTGGTTTTTCGAGACAGGGTCTCGCTCTAGCCCAGGCTGACCTGGAATTCACTATGTAGTCTCAGGCTGGCCTTGAACTCAAGGCGATCCTCCTACCTCTGTCTCCCAAGTGCTGGGATTAAAGACGTGCGCCATCAAGCCCGGCTCAAAAATATGTTTTTTTTTTTTCCCCAAAAATATGTTTTTTAAAGCTGCTTTTTCTGTCATTTTTGTATTATCATGTTATTTTCATAAGATATTATTATATTGCCCTGATTATCTAAAAAGGCAAAAATACTACTGTTTTACCCAGTTTGGGTCAGAAGATATATCTAAAGAGTCAGGATGTTCCTTATCTGGGACGCTGGTTTAATGGGGAAAGCCCCAGACTGGGACTCTCATGCTGCCACTGATCTCTGTGAGATTTTTCTAAGTTAATTGGGTAATGTTTCATTTGTCTCACATGTAAAAGGAAAGTGTTGGTACAAATGATTTTTCTGGTCGGAGCCATCACAAATCTATTAGTGGAACTATCTAGTTAATGACTGTCAGACTGAGCCATATACTCAAAATGAAGTGGAGAGTGCAATCAATTGTATGGATCCCTCTGGAAAAATAATTAAAAATAGATTGGACCACAGTTAGATATATTTCAGGCCAAACTGTTTATTCAGGTTTATTTTTCTGGGGCTGTTAGAACAAAGTCTTGCTAATCGAGGTGACTCATTTGCTTTAAGCTTTACTTGACCTAGATGGGCCCTTCAGAGTTTCACCAGACTCTACCAAACGATGCCAGGCATAGTTTTGCTATGTACTTACCACAAAGGTAAAGACACTCTTTCAAGCTCTGTACTGACCAGTTCTCACAGACAGTGTCTACTATCATTGAGTTCAGCGGCTCTACTTGTATTGTAAATTGAAAACACAGAGTGTGCTCAGAAAAACAACAAAAAGTGTCAGTGGCCTTGTGTGGCACTTTTATTTAGTTGGAAAAGCAGGTCCATGGGGTCTCAAGACCATACACTTATCCAGGGCACATGTGGGCCCCTGGCAGCCAAGAATGTCGAAATGGAATAGCATTTTAGAGTAGAGAACCTCTACACAAGACACTTTCTAGAATGTACTTGGAAGCTGGGGTATAGGGATTTAAGTCCTTACCTTTCCAATGGGACCCTGAATTTAAGCCTATGCTACCCTACCTAGATATCTCTGGTAGGGCCTTGGCTCCTGTACAAATAGATGTGTCTCTTCATGCTCTGTATCCATATTTTTTGTTTTTATTATTTTTTAAATATTATTTATTTGCAAGCAGAAAGAGATAAAGAGAGACAGAGCCAGGGCCTCCAGCCACTGTAGACAAACTCCAGATGCATGCCACTTTGTGCTTTACTTGGGAATCAAATCAGGTCCTTAGGCTTTGCAGGCTAGTGTCTTAACTGCTGAGCCATCTCTCCAGCCCTGTTTTTGTTTTTGGAGGTAGGGTCTCACTTTAGCCCAGGCTGACCTGGAATTCACTATGTAGTCTCAGGGTGGCCTGGAACTCACAGCAATCCTCCTACCTCCACCTTGCCAGTGCTGGGATTACAGGCCTGTGCCACCACACCTGGCTAATGCCCCTTTCTTTTGTTTTTAATTTATTTGAGAAAGAGAATGGGTGTGCCAAGGCTTCTTCTTGTTGCAAAGGAACTCCAGACACATGCACCACTTTGTGCATCTGGCTTTATGTAGGAACTGGAGAGTTGAACCCAGGCTGGTAGGTATTTCAAGCAAGGGTCTTTAACCACTGGGCAATCGCCCAGCCTCTCTTTTTGTTCTTTTGTTTGTTTGCTTATTTTCAGGGTCTCACTGGTAAGGCAGATTAGGGGTGACACGGCCCCAAAAGTCAAAGCTAGGAATATCCTTGAACATGTGGGGGAAAATCGACATTACTCCACTTTGCTTCAGCTCTGAAATGTCAGAAGGGTCTTTTTCTTTTTGTCTTTCTTTTATTTGCAAGCAAAGAGCTAGAAGAGAGACAGAGAATGGGCACCAGGGTCTCTGGCCACAGCAAATGGACTCCAAATGTATGTGCCACTTTGTGCATCTGGCTTTACGTGGGTACTGGGGAACTGAACTCAGGTCATTAGGCTTTGCAGGCAACTGCCTTAACCATTAAGCCATCTCTCCAGCCACAGGAGGTTCTTTTTCTTATCTCTGTTCACTGTGGGAGTCCTTCCACCCCTTCCTGAGGAGGCCCTTTCTGGAGAATTCAGGGAAGATTGCCCTTTCCCAGATAACCTGACTCCAGACACTTGCCCAGCTGCCCACCCAGGGGGTTCATATAAAAGACCTTAACCTGTTTTTTTTTTTTTTTTTTTGGTTTTTCGAGGTAGGGTCTCACTCTAGCCCAGGCTGACCTGGAATTCACTATGTAGTCTCAGGGTGGCCTTGAACTCACAGCAATACTCCTACCTGTGCCTCTGACATTACAGATATGAATCACTATGCCCTGATAAGATTCTACATTTAAAAATTTTTATTACTGGGCTGGGAGATTGCGCAGCAGTTAAAGGCACATGCTTGAAAATTTTCATTATTTACTTGTGCATGTATGTTTGTGTGCGTGCATATTCATGTGTGTAAGGGTATGCAGGCTTGTGCCACTGCATACATGTGGAGGTCGAGGACATCTTTAGGGTCAGTCTTCTGCCTTTCCACATCATTTGAGGCAGGATTTCTTGCTCTGGATTCTAGCTGTGCTATTGTTCTTTGATGTGCTCACCATAAATTCCAGGAATTTCTTCTGTCTCTATCTCCCATATTGCCTTCAGAGTCAAAGTCAGCTTCAGCATGCTGGGATTACAGAAGCCCACCTTCCAACTTTTAAAAAATATTTGAGAGAGAGAGAGAGAGAGAGGAAGAGGGAGAAGATGGGAGCGCCAGGGCCTCTAGCTGCGCAAATTAATTCCAGATGTATGCATCACTTTGTGCATCTGGCTTTACTTTACATAGTTACTGGGGAATTGAACCCAGCCCATTAGACTTTACAGCAAGCCACTTTAACTACTCAGCCATCTCCCCATGCTCACCTCCCAACTTTTTATTTATTTATTTATTTATTTATTTTTAAGGTAGGGTCTCACTCTAGTCTAGGCTGACCTGGAATTCACTATGTAGTCTCAGGGTGGCCTTGAACTCATGGTGATCCTCCTAACTCTGCCTCTGGAGTGCTGGGATTAAAAGTGTGTGCCACCACGCCCAGCTCCAACTTTTTATTTTTTAAAAATATTTTATTTAGCCGTGGTGGCACACACCTTTAATCCCAGCATTCAGGAGGCAGAGGTAGGAGGATTGCCATGAGTTCAAGGCCACCCTGAGACTACATAGTGAATTCCAGGTCAGCCTGGACTAGAGCAAGACCCTACCTTGAAAAACCAAAAAAAAATTATTTATTTATTTGTAAGCAGAGATATACAGATACAAAGAGAGAGAGAGAGAGAGAGAGAGAGAGAGAGAGAGAGAGAGAGAGAGAGAGAGAGAGAGAAAGAATGTTCATACCAGAGCCCCCAGCCACTGCAAATGAACTCCAGATGCATGTGCCGCTTTGTGCATCTGTCTTTTGTGGGTATTGAGTTGAATCCAGGGTGTTGTAGTCAAATTTTGTAGTTGCTGAGCAGAAAGAACCCAAACAAAAGCGGCTTGTGGAGGAATGGATTTGGTTACAGACTCGAGGGGAGACTCCATCCTGGCAGGGAAAATGATGGCATGAGCAGAAGGTGGACATCACCTCTACCACAGCACTGCAAACAGTGGCAGGAAGGTGTGCCAAACACTGGCAAGGGGAAGCTGGCTTATAACCCCCCCTAAGCCTGCCCCCAACAACACAGCTCTAGTGAGGTTGTAAAACCCAAATTGCCATCACTGAGGTGATGAGCTGAGGATTGATCACTGAGAACACATTCATTGTTTGTGGGGGACACCTGGATCAAACCATGACACAGGTCATTAGGCTTTGCAGACAAATGCCTTAACTGCTGAGCTACCTCTCTAGCCCTCACCTTCCAGTTTAAGCCCATTGCTTAATCCACAGAGCCATCTCTCCAGCTCAGATTCTGCATTTTAAAAAATTTTAAATATTTTATTTATTTATTTGAGAATGTGTGTGAGAAAGAGGCAGAGAGAGAGAGAGAGAGAGAGAGAGAGAGAGAGAATGGGAGTGCCAGGGCCTCCCAGCCACTGCAAAGAAACTCCAGACACATGTGCCACCTTGTGCATCAGGCTTTATGTAGGTCCTGGGGACAGATTCTGCATTTTAACAAGTTCTGTTACTGTTCGTCTGTGTCTTACAAGGGAAGTAACTATTATACTCCTCATTGTCTTTTGTAATTGCCTTTTAAAATGCATGTTTTTTTAAACAACCGACTCTTCAACTGATAAAACTAGTGCTGCTTTCAGACAGTATTTGTGAAATAAAGTCCGAATTAAAGTCATTTCTAAAATGAATGCATTGGGTTGGGCACGGAATGCCTTGCTAGTAGTGCTAGGAAGTGTAGAAGTATATTCCTTTTTCTTTAGATACATAAAGAGGGGCCTGAAAATGTAACTAACCGAGTGGTAGAGTGTCTCTCTAGTACACACCATTCAATCCCCAGTGCCACAAAAATATTGATAACAAATAACATATCCAAAAAATATATAACAGAGTAAGGCAAAAGACATAGTTATTTCATAGGAAGGAAATCTTGAATGGTTGAAAACATACAAAAAGATGCACAACCTCATTAGTGATCGGAGAACTAAAAATGAAAAGACACCAGACTGGGTGTGACAGTGCACCTCTGTAATTCTAGTATATAGGAGGTAGAGGCAGGAGTTCAAGGCCAGTTTGAGCTATATGATATGCTGTTGTCAAAAAAATAATAATAAAGCTGGGTGTGGTGGCACATGCCTTTAATCCCAGCACTCGGGAGGCAGAGGTAGGAGGATCGACACGAGTTTGAGGCCACCCTGAGATTATACAGTGAATTCCAGGTCAGCCTGGGCTAGAGTGAGACCCTACCTCGAAAAACCAAAGAATAATAATAATAATAATAATAATAATAATAATAAAATAGGGCTGGAGAGATGGCTCAGTTGGTAAATGCAAGCATGAGGACTTCTGGATCCCCAGCACTCACCTCAATGTAGAGCCTGGTGGCTCGCATGCCTGAAATCACTGCACTCAAGAGACAGAGACAGGCGGATCCCTGAGGTAAAATGGCTAGCTGGACTAGCAGCATCAGTGAGCCCTGGATTGAGCGAGAGACCCCTCCTCAATAAATAAGCTGGAGAGCAAATTGAGGAAGGCAGGTGGCATATGACATTGACCTCTGTCCTCCACACGCATGTGCATGGGTACCCCCACACATATGAACATGTACGTACACACACACACACATAGACAGAAAGACAGACAGACAGACAGACAGACAGACAGACAGACAGACAGACACACACACACACACACACACACACACACACACACACACACACACACACCAGAGCAAGGTGTGAAGGCTCAGGCCTCTAATCCCTCTGCCTCTGGGGGCAGAAATGGGTGGGTCTCTGATCTATAAAAGTTCAAGGCCAGCCTGGGCACAATCCTGCCTCAAAGAGAAGCAAAAACAAACTCATACTTTTCTTGTCTCTTTCCTCAAATACCTTATAAACTTTCTCTCTTAGGACAGGGGGTGTAGCTCAGTGATAGAGCATGTGCTTAACATGCATATGACCAAGTTCAATTCATAGCACCAACAAAAAGAAAGGAGGGAAAGAGGGAAAGAGGGAAGGAGGGAAGGAGGGAGGGAAGAGGGAAAAGGATGGGAGAAAGAAAGGGGGAAAGGGGATAAGGAAGGCAGGAAGACACCCCTCCCTGAGGAAATTTCAACAATTAATTGTTGCTGGGGAAGCCGAGACATTCTCTTCAGTGGTTTAGCCATTGATAAATTGTCCACGCTTCAGTAAATAACTCATGCTCATGTAAACAACCCTAATTCCCTAATTAAACTCAGTTTGGGGGGGGCGCGGAGAAATGGCTCAGCAGGTAAGAGCACTTGCCTCCAAGTATGAGCAGGCTTGAGTTTGACCACCAGCACCCATGTAAAAAGATGAGTGAGGTCACACAAGCCCATAACCCGAGCCTGTCAGAAAGAGACTGCAGAATGCTAGGGCTCACTGGTCAGCCAGTCTCACAGCGGGGGACGGGGTGAGGCAGCTCCAGATTCAGTGAGACTCCATCTCAAGAAACAGCAGAGAGAGGCAACGTTCTCTGGTTTCTGCAGCCTTATACCACAAATACACACATGCCAAAGTAATAATAATAAAACCCTCAATGAGTCACAAAGAAAAAACAGGCATCATCAATGGGCATGGCGATGCACACTTTTAATCCTAGCACTTGGGGAGACAGAGGTAGGAGGACCGCCATGAGTCCGAGGCCATCCAGAGACTACATAGTGAATTTCAGGTCAGCCTGGGCTAGAGCAAGACCCTACCTCAAAAATCAAAACAACCCCCCCAAAAAAAGAAAGAAAAGAAAGGCATAATAAAATCTAAGTGGGATTGGTTGGGAAAAAATTCATCCAGAGGTAGGGCAAGAGAAGGTAATAAGGGGTGAATATGATCAAAATACAGTATGTGTACATAAATGATTAAATAAACTAGGGGCTGGGGAAATAACTCAATGGTTAAAGGTACTTGTTTGTAAAGCCTGCTGGCCTGGGTTCAATTCCCTAGTACCCATGTAAAGCCCAATTCCCAAAATGGCATTCGCACCTGGAGTTTGCTTGCAGCACCAAAAAAGGTCCTGGCATACACATATACATTCTCTCTCTCTCTCTCCCTCTCTCTCTCTTTCTCTCTCTCTCTCTCTCTCTCATCTCTTGGCATGCAAATAAATAAAAGCTTTTTTAAATTAATTAAAAGAAAGCAAGCTGGGGAAATGGCTCAGTGTTAAAGGTACTGTCACAGGAAAATAGCCCCCCTGGTGAGCTGGAGTTAACAAAGATTTGGAAGCCCCAGAAAGGAAGACAGAAAAGAAGACAGAAATACAACGAAAGCAGAAGTAGCAAAGTTTATTACAAGAAAAAAGTTTCCTTGTGGAAGGAAGGGGCCTGAGAGCTAGGAGTCCATCTGAGTGTGTTCTGGTTTCATAGGGTTTGGTCTCCCTCCCGCCATGATAATGAGGGATCATGGTTCAGTTACCCCCATTTACCTCCACTCCCCAAGATATCTAGAACTGCTGGCCTTTTTAACTTTTTTTTCTTTCTCTTCTAGCTTCTGCTTTTATGGTTTTCTTTCCCTGTGGTTAATTGTATAGACTTGTGTTCCCTGCATCAGCAGTCCCCAGATCCATTCACTATCTGACTATGCCCCGCCAACTACCTTCAGTGATTGTTTGCAAAGCCTTATAAACTGAGTTCAATTCCCCAGCACTCACACAAAGTTAGTTGCAAAAGTGGTGCATGCATCTGTGATCCCAACATGCCTATGACAAAATGGAAGTTGGAGCTAGTTTAAGGGCCAGCTAGACGGGCATTCAGTCACAGCAGAAGAAGATCTTGTCTCAGAGAAGGTGGGAAATAGACACAGACATCTTGAAGTTGTCCTCTGTTGACACATACATGCCAGGGCACATACCTGCGCCCCCCACGTGAACATAAAAATATATAAATAAATGAGTGAAAGAGAGAGAGAGCTGGGCATGGTGGACATGCCTTTAATCCCATAATCCCAGCACTGAGGAAGGAAGGAAGGAAAGAAGGAAGGAAAAAAAGAAAAGAAAAATAGAAAAAAAGGAAAATAGAAGCCAGGCATTAATCCCGGCACTCAGGAGGCTGAGGTAAGAGGATCACCATGAATGTGAGGCCAGCCTGGAGCTAAAATAGCAATAATAATAATGATAAATCCCACTATAATCTTTGGTATTACTTTGGAATACTTTCATCCATTCTATTTTTTTTTTTTTTTTTTTTTGGTTTTTCGAGGTAGGGTCTCACTGTAGCCCAAGCTGACCTGGAATTCACTATGTAGTCTCAGGGTGGCCTTGAACTCACGGCAATCCTCCTACCTCTGCCTCCCAAGTGCTGGGATTAAAGGCATGCACTACCACACCCAGCTCATTCTATTTTTTAAATATTTATTTATTTGAGAGAGATGGAGAGAGAGAGAGAGAGAGAGAGAGAGAGAGAGAGAGAGAGAGAGAGAGAGAGAGAGAGAATGGGCACAACAGGGTCTCCAACCATTACAAATGAACTCCAGACACACACACCCTCTTGTGCATCTAGCTTTTTATGGGCACTGGGGAATCGAACTCTGGTCCCTTTGCATTGCAGGCAAACGCCTTAGCCTTTAAACCATCTCTTCAGCCCTCATCCATTCTCTTTTCAAAGCATGTTAAAGCTTTTCCTTCTGTATATTTTGTTTTCTTTTTCGAGTTAGAGTCTTGCTGTAGCCCAGGCTGACCTGGCATTCACTATGCAGTCTCAGGGTGGCCTCAAACTCACAGCAATCCTCCTACTCTGCCTGAGTGCTGGGATTAAAAGCAGGCATGTGCTACCATGCCCAGCCCTGTGGTGCCATTTTTGATCCATCAGATTGGCAAGCCACCAGAAGTTTGTTAACAATGCATGCTGAGAAACTGTGGGAAAATGTGCCCTCATCCAGGGCTGATGAGAATGTAAATCGATTTAATCTCTGTAGAGGGCAATTTAGCAATATCTGTCAAAGTACAAATGGATACACTCTGACCCCACAGTACTCTTACAAATTTATCCTGCAGATTTCTTTGCACATGTGCTAACTGATCCCTGTCCAAGGTTCTTCAACACAGTAGTGTCTGTAATAGCAAAACCCTAGAAGCAAGCAGTGTTCCCCAATATGGAGCTAGTGGAATAAATTTTATCATAGCCATTAAATGAAATACTAAACTACCAAGAAAGAACAAAGTGCTGTTAAAAAAAAAAAAGATTATTCAAGAGCCTAGCAGAGTGGCGCATACATGTAATTCCAGTACTTGGGAGGCTGAGGCAGGAGGATGGCAAGTTCCAGGCCAGCCTAAACAACACAGTTCAAGGACAGCTTGAGATAAAGAACAAAAACTTGTTTCAAAATTCAAATCAAAGATTTAAAAAAATATTTATTTGAGAGAGAGAGAGAGAGAGAGAGAGAGAGAGAGAGAGAGAGGCAAACACAGAGAGAGAATGGGTGTGCCAGGGCCTCCAACCACAGCAAATGGACTCCAGACACATGCACCCTCTTGTGCATCTGGCTTTATATGGGCACTGGGGAACTGAACTCGGATCCTTCTGAGCTGCAGGCAACCGCCTTAACTGCTAAGCCATCTCTTCAGCCCAAAACAATGATCTTAAACCAGGTGTGGTGGTGCATACTTTTAGTCCCAGCACTTGGGAAGCAGAGGTAGGATTGCCATGAGTTCAAGACCACCCTGAGACTACAGAGTGAATTCCAGGTCAGCCTGGGCTAGAGCAAGACCCTACCTTGAAAATCCAAAAAAAAAAAAAAAAAAAAAAAAATCATGATACATCATTAAACCTGTAATGCTGTTTACACACCCATGACCAATGATCCATAATTTCAGCACTCAAGAGGCTTACGTAGCAAGATTGCCATCAATTTCAGGCCAGCCTGTACTGGAGCAAATACCAGGCCAGATGAGGCTATATAGCAAAACCTTGACTCAAGAAAGATACAGGGGCTGGAGAGATGGCTCAGCGGTCAAAGGAGCTTGCCTGCAAAGCCTAACAACCCGGGTTTGATTTCCCAGTACCCACATAAAGCTAGATGTACAAACCTAGATGGTGCATGCATCTGGAGTTCATTTGCAGTGGCTGAAGGCCCTGGTGTGTCCGATCTGTCTCTCTCTGCTTGCAAATAAATAAGTAGATAAATAGTTAAAAACAAACAAAAAAAAGTAAGCAAAGTGTAAAACAATGTGTATGATATATTGCCTTTTTTGAAGCCAAAGCAATATTGTATTTATATATTCATAAGGAAATTCTAGAAAAATAACTCAGGCTTTGTTAATCGGGGTCTGAGCCAATGGGGAGGAGTGAAAAATGTTTTAAGCCGGGTGTGGTGGTACACGCCTTTAATCCCAGCACTCGGGAGGCAGAGGTAGGAGGATTGCCTTGAGTTCAAGGCCACCGAGACTACATAGTGAATTCCAGGTCAGCCTGGACTAGAGCAAGACCCTACCACAAAAAATTTTTTTGATTTATAGTTTGATTTTTTATTTTAAAATATTTATTTGCGGGCTGGAGAGATGGCTCAGCGGTTAAGGCACTTGCCTCCAGTGCCTAAGGCCCCCAAGTTCAATTCCCCAGGACCCACATAAACCAGACCCACAAGGTGGTGGCCCCGGTGTTCTCTCTCTCTCTCTGCTTGAAAATGAATAAATAAAAAATATTAAAAAATATTTATTTGCAAGCAGAGAGAAGACAGACAGAATGCGAATGCCAGGGCCTCCAGCCACTGCAAACAAACTCCAGATGCATGCAGTACTTTGTGCATCTGGCTTTATGTAGGTTCTGAGGAATTGAACCTGGGCCATCAAGCTTTGCAAGCAATTACTTTTAACTTCTGAGCCATCTCTCCAGTCCCATATTTTATGTATGTTTTATTTTTTAAACTGGATATATATTTTATTATCATTAGGATGAAGGACAAGGTGCCTAGAAAGTTACAACAAAGCCATGACCTCCCGGATAGGTCAATATTCCCCCATTTCCCCACAGTTATTCCCAGACACACACTGCTCAGTGCCAAAGAAGGGCTTCTACTCTTGACAAGTGGTGTTTACACAGCCAATCTTGCCACATAGGGAGGGAATAACAGATTTGAATGGCAAAGCTTCAATCCCACTTTTATGTGGAGAGGACCTTAGGAGGTGTGGCATCGGTGTCATTTAGAAAATGTCCTTTTAAAGCTAAACATGGTGGCTGGCACTTGAAAGGCTGATGCAGAAGGCCAGCCTGGGATACACAGTGAGTTCCAAGCTAGTCTGGGTTACAGTGTAATCCAGTCTTACATCTTTATCACACGGTCCAAGGCTCAGGGTCCATTGCTGAGGTGGTGGAAAGAATGTAAGAGCCAAAGGAAGAGAAGGAGTGCTAAAAATACTGTCTTCCAGACACAAAATGGTCCTTGTGATGGTTTTTTATTTTGGGGGTGTTCACCCCAAACCTGAGCTCTTGTCTGTTTTGCTTAAAGAATTAAAACTGAAGCCGGGCGTGGTGGAGCACGCCTTTAATCTCAGCACTCAGCACTGGGGAGGCAGAGGTAGGAGGATCAATGAGTTCAAGGCCACCCTGAGACTACATAGTGAATTCCAGGTTAGCCTGGGCTAGAGTGAGACCCTACCTTGAAAAAAAAAAAAGAATTAAAACTGAGGATAGGGCTGGAGAAATGGCTCAGTGGTCAAGGCACTTGCCTCCAGTGCCTAAGGCTCTGGGTTCAATTCCCCAGGACCCACATAAACCAGACCCACAAGGTGGTGGCCCTGGTGTTCTCTCTCTCTCTCTCTCTCTCATTTCTCTGCTTGAAAAATGAATAAAATATTTAAAAAAAAACCGAGGATAATTATTATTACATTTGGGCTGGAGAGATGGCTCAGTGGTTAAGGCGCTTGCCTGCAAAGCCTAAAGATGGGGGTTCAATTCCCCAGTACCATTATAGAGCCAGATGGACAAGGTGGTACATGTGCCTGGAGTTCATTTGCAGTGGCTGGAGGCCCTGACACATTCATATTCTCTCTGCTTTTCTCTCAAATAAAAATATTTAAAACTAAGATAAATTATATTTATTCAGAAGTCAGGAGCAGGAAGAGTCTGAAGACCAAGGAAGGGGGAAATAGATGCAACCACGTGGTCTAAGGGCCCATGTACAACTTCATGGGCCCAGGAGAAGGGCCCATGCAAAGTCCATGCACCTAGAGGAAAACAAAATACCCTTTCCCACCTTCCCATGTTGGAAGCACTGGTGGGAAAACCTCAGATGCTGAGAGATGCGCAGCCCGGGAGCCAGAAAAGAGAAAAAAGCCCACCAAAAGCCTTGTCCAGGCCTTTTGAGTCTGGGGCTGAATCTAGAAGAATCCAGCACACCTGGATGCAGCATCTGGAAGGGGCTGGGCTTGAGCTCAGTGTACCTGAGTAATTCCAGCTCTGTGGCAGTTGCTACTGATAGCAGGGCTCCACCCAGTAGACAGAAATTAAGATTAATATCTCCTATGGGACTTTCTGTGTAACTGCATCTTCCTAATACTGCCTGTCTCCCATTCAGCCTTGATATTCAGGACCTCACAGGGCCTGTCACTACCTACACAAGACCTTCATAATAGGAGGAAAAAATGATGACATAAAGCCTGCCATGGAGGTGCATTTCTTCTTCAATCCCAGTCAGAGGCAGGAATATCCATGTGAGTTCTAGGCCAGACAGACTACAGAGAAAGTTCCAGGTTAGCCTGGGCTAGAGTTAAACCCAACCTTGAAAAAACAAACAAAAAAATGATGACATCAAAATATAAGAGAGGGGCTAGAGAGATGGCTCAACAATTAAGGCACTTGTCCGCAAAGCCTAATGGCCTGGGTTTGAGTCCCCAGTACACATGTAAAGCCAGATGCACAAAGCAGTGAATGTATCTGCAGTTGGTTTGCAGTGGCACTATATACCCTGGAGCGCCCAATCTCTCTCTCTCTCTCTTCTTGCAAATAAATAAATACTATTTTAAAAAGAAAAAAATGGAGGGTGGATTTGAGAGGAGGAATGGAGGTGGGGTGGAATTATGGTTTATTATCTATAGTTATGGAAGTTGTCAATAAAACCTTTAAAAAAAGGGGGGGGGACATGGTGGTGCAAGCCTTTAATCTCGGCATTTGGGAGGCAGAAGTAGGAGCATCACTGAGTTCAAGGCCACCCTGGGACTACAGAGATAGTTTCAGGTTAGCCTGGGTTACAGTTATACCCTACCATGAGGCAGGAGGATGAGATGTTGAAAACTATCCTTGGCTACATAGCAAGTTTGAGGTCAGCCTGGGATACATAAGAGCCTGTCCAAAAAAAAAAAAAAAAAAAAAAAA
>PVHP010044777.1:0-13933 GCA_004024765.1 Zapus hudsonius | reverse complement strand
GCTACTCACAGTCCGGGAAAACGTCATCCAGTGCTGGCAGCTCGCCTTGGCACCCATCCATAGTCCTGGAATTCACTGGGTCTCCATTGCAACCCACAGTTCATCCTCATGGCTCCATCGGGCTCCATGCAGGCAACCTTGCACACCTGCTTCACATGCTGATGGCCATTTTTCAAAAACAAAACTGTGTTGCAAATCCAATGATCCTCTCTCCTTCCATTTGCCATACTCCACAGAACCAGGTGGGCTACCAATTTGTTAATCCAGGGGGGACCAAAGCATTCAGGCCCTTTACTTCAAAGAGTCCACATTCTTCCTGTTGTTCCAGTGCAGACCGGCTGGCCCAATCTCAGTGGTTGTAATCTCTCAAACAATTGCAGGTGAACGGGCAGCAGTTTCGACCCAAAGATCTTTCTTTCTGTGCCATCTCCATCTGCTCACACCAATCCATCTTTAGGTAACATAACCCTGCACAGGTTCCCAGGACATAGGCAGGCAGAACACAGTAAGCCTCTCACGCAAACTGCTTCTGGCACAGTCCTGACCAAGTTCTTTCTCCCCCTCATAAGCCAAACCTCACAGTCCATAGTTCTCAATACATTCAGGTCTTTCAACTCTGACCAGAATGATCCATGAAGCTGTACTCACAACACTGCGAGGCATCTCTTAGGCCAAGATTTCAAGTCCTTCCACATTCCTCCTGTAGATCACTTCCAGAAGACCAAAGCCACAAGATCAGGGTTCTAGCAGCAACAGATGACCCCACGTCCTGGTACCAAAACTGTTGTGGTCAGCTTTCTAGTTTCTGCGCAGAAAGAACCCAAACAAAAGTGGCTTGTAGAGGAATGGGTTTATTTGGCTTATGGACTCAAGGGGAGACTCCATCCTGGAAGGGAAAACGATGGCATGAGCAGAGGGCTGGACATCACCTCTGCCACAGCACTGCAAATAGCGGCAGGAAGGTGTGCCAAATAATGGCAAGGGGAAGCTGGTTTATAACCCCCATAAGCCCACCCCCAACAACACAGCTCTAATGAGGTTCTATTTCCCTAATTGCCATCAGCTGAGGATCGATCTATCAGAACACATTCATTTGTTTGTGGGGGACACCTGGATCAAACCATGACAGATACCTTTAAAATAACATGCTACTTATCTTGACATTTGTTCAAAGATATTTGGGACATTTACCAACATATCAGCAGAATAGAATTACCTCAGATTCTTGTTGATTACTACTAACCACATTCATGTGCACTAGATGCTGACCTTGATATTTGAAGAGAAGGTCTATGACATGATCTCTATGGTTGGTAGGAGATTTCATGTCTTTGAGAAACTCTTGGACACTAGCATATTGTGGAAAGCTGCACTTAAGTTTCTAGAACACCATCTTTTTCTATCCTCCAAATTATGAAGAGTGGGGAAAACTGCTACAGTCTCCAGCTGGTGTTTTGCATCTGGACTCTGTTTTAAGCGGAGGTTGTGAAATAGTCATTTGAAGTCCTCCACAATTGCTCCTGGCACGGAATTGGGATAGTTCGCCTGGGCTTAACTTGAGGACAACTGAAGATTTGAGATATCATGTGTTGAATGTGAAATATATATATTAAGGAAAGGTCTTGCTCTAACCCAGGTTGACCTTGAACTCACAGTGACCCTTCTCCCTCATATTTTAAACTGGTGAACATTCTTGTCTTTATCATGATCATTTGCCATGTCACATAGTAATCTCATTTTCCTGCCACTTTTTAGCTCAGATTTTACACATTGGATGTGATTCACAGTGGCTCTTGGGGATCCAGATGGAGAATTATAATTTATAAATTCCCCAGTGGAAACATTTCTGTTACACATTTTTCTCAGTTTCCGATCATCTTGCCTGATGTGAAATAGCAGTGAAAGGTAGGATGAGCAATCAAAATCTTATTCCTTTTTTTTCAAGTTGCAAAATGCAAGTTTTCCATATAAAGGTTATAGCTTAATTCATGTAAATATGACCCTGGTATTTTGTGAAGAGATTCACAGGGTTGGTGAGAAGAGCAGAATTATTTTTCTTTTCTAGCCTTCCATGGAGAATTTTTTGGTTTGAAAATGAAGACCACTACCCTAGACAAAAACTGCAGAAATTCCTGAAATAGCTTCTCTGTGTGTCTCTGTCATTCCCCTCCCTCTGCCAATCCATCCCACACACACCTGCCAGAACAACCTTCCATAATACTCCTTTCTTTGTATCTCATCTCTGCTCTAGAATCTTCAGCGCCTCCCTGTCATTATTCTGTCTTAACTTAGTCACTGCTGGCTTCTCTTTCCTTCCTTTCTTACCCTAAGCATAATAATTCCTTCATAAAACAAATCCAGTTCTAGCTAAGCCAACCCATTTGCCATGCCCAGAAAACTTCCTCCGCTCACCCTGCCCCACTCTGGTATCATTATTTTCTCGTAGCCTGTATCTAGATTCCAGCTATTTTTTGTTCTACAAGATATGAGTCAGAGCTGATGTCCATAAGTAATATTGTATGTAACTCTTGTCTCCTTCCTTCAGATAGTCCTGTTACTGACATAACTTCTGTATTTTTCTTCAAAGGTCCCATGAGACATCTATTAATCTTTTGCTGCAGTATTGGCTTGGAGCTTCTGAGGCAATGAATTTGCACATCTTTGACAATTTCAACTTTATTTTCTTCATGTTTCATACAATTTCTCAGCCCTAGGAGATCTCTGTGAACTGGAAAAAAAGGTGGAGGCACATTGGTGGGCTTAGTTTATTTCCTTTGTCGGACTTAGGACCAGGGTTACAGTTACAGCTGCTAGGCTTCTGAGTCATGCACAATGACAGGGGGACATGGGAAGCTGTGGTCCCACAAGATACTTCATTCCACCTTTCCATCTGTGCCTTGCAGGCTCTGCTGCTAGAACTCAATCCTGTCCAATACATAAATACCAAGAATGGAGCCTTCCATGTTCTCTGATTCTTACCTGGGATTCCATGATACTCAGCTGGCCCTCCCAAACTTGTTAGATACTACACCTGTGCCCCAGCCTATGGAATGGAGTGATACCTGAATTCTCTCTGTTCTTGCTGCATGTACGTGGGCAGAAAAAAACTGCTCTACACTGTTCTTAGCCCTCTCTTCCCAAGGTAATTAATTTTCGGTAAGTCAAAGGCAAAATAATTCAGGAATGACACCACTGAAAATAAGACAAGGTTTATTAGCCTGTTGGTTGTTTGGGAGTATATTTCTAAGCTTTCTTGTTTCTCATAATGACCTAGTAAACTGTTCAGCTTCATTTAAAATGTGTACCATATCAGCAAAATGTCTTAGGAGATAAAGAACCAAGGTCATTGTTTCATTAACAAGGATCTCTTACTTTAGGAAACTTTGAAAATTTGGTCCTGAACTCTTAGTTCTCTTCTTAGGAACAGCATTGTCACCTTTGATTTGTGAATCCAACTTGATATTTGTATTCTTTCTCAACAAACCCCAAGCAATGACAATATACATAGGGAGATAATTCCTATTTGGTTCTAAGTCAGAAGTCAGCTCGCTATTTAAAAATCTTTACATGTGCTTAATTCCAAATTAGCTATTCTGATCTTTCCTATAAACAAGTCAATAAGCTCCCTTAACGGGCTGGAGAGATGGCTCAGCGGTTAAGGCACTTGCCTCCAGTGCCTAAGGCCCCTGGTTCAATTCCCCAGGACCCACCTAAACCAGACCCACAGGGTAGTGGCCCTGGTGTGCTCTCTCTCTTTGTCTCTCTCTATCTCTCTATCTATCTCTCTATATATATCTTTCTGCTTGAAAATGAATAAATCAAATATTTGAAAAAAATGAATGAATGTTATTTAAAAATATAAGTTCCCTTAACTATTATCATCCTTTCCTAGTAGATTTTCAGCAGGTTTTGTTTACCTTAGTTTTTTAAAAAAAATATTTTTATTTATTTGTGAGCAGAGATATAGAAGACAAACAAATAGAATGAACACACTCTGGCCTCCAGCCACTGCAAATGAATTGCAGATGCATGTGCCCACTATCTTTACCTGGATTTATGTGGGTACTGAAATCAAACCTGTGCCATTAGGCTTTGCAGGCAAATGCCCTAACCACTGAGAAATCTCTCCAGCCCCTTCCTTAGTTTTTTCTATGTTGCCCCAAACCTAGTAATCCATCAATGTAAAGACTCTGTTATTGACTTACTGATACCAAATTTCATGTCTCCAAATTTCATTACTATAGAATTTTGTTCCCGGAAGGTACACCCTCATAACCCAAATCTCAGAAATTGATATCCAGTCAGACTTGGCCAGGGTTAAGAAGCCTCCTAACCTTTCATTTCTGTAACCATTATGCCTGATTATAACTTAGCTTAGTAATACTTTTTTTATGGAGCTCAAAAATGACTCATCGGGTAAACCATTTAATGTGTAAAAATGAGGATCTGAGTTCAGATTCTCAGCACCCACATAATCACCAGGCATTGTGGTGGATAATTGTAATCCCAGCACTCTGGATGCAGAGACAAGTGGAACCCTGCGGCAAGCTGTCTAGCTAGAATAGATGAATCGATGGGCTCTCGGTTTACTAAGAGACTATGCCTCAATAAATAAGCATTTGAAGATGGCCAATGTCAACCCTTTCCCCCCCACATACATGTATGAACAAACATACAGACACATGTGCACCACATTTTAAAAATAGCATACTAGTTTTTAGAAGGTATGAGAACAATGGTAATTTCAGCAATAATTTTTAAATGCAGTGAGTAGTTAAGTTCTTAATGTATGATATTATATATCGTGTCTTTCCTCAAACTTCACAGTGATTTAAATATTTCAACCACAGAGACATTTGGTGGAGGATTGAGAAATATCTTTATGGCTATTGATAACTGTCCCCAGAATCATTCTTTTATCAGGCATTTGTTGAGTATTGTGTACCAAACATGTAGCATGGCAACCAGTATCCTGACATCTGAGTCCTGCAGAACTGGTTACAGATTCGTCTTGGTTGACTGTGTACTTTAGGGAGCAAGTTAGTCAACCTCCCTCAGGTTCAAATTTCACATTGAGGAGGATTTAAATCTACTTATCTCTTTCTTTGGAGATTTGTGCATTCAGACTGCTTAGAATCATTCCTGACATTTAATAAAACACTCCGCTGGGTAGCTTTAGTAACTGTGGCCAACAATAAGACATTTGAAGGCATGGTGTGCAGTCATTGCGAGAGCTTTTTTCTGATTTTAGAATCGGCTGAAATTTGGGTCAGGATTGGTGCATCCCATTTTACTGCCTGCAGCTGTTGACAGTCAACAAATTGTGATGAGTTCTTTCAAAAATATTCTCGGGTTGGTTGGTATGTGAGCAAATATTTGCCAGTATTGTTAGATGGAGGAGCATCCATCTTGCAATGGAAAATCCCAGGAGGTAAAATAGCTACTTTCTTTCTCAATACTCTAAACTGAAACTTGCCACACCCACTTCCCTTTTCCTAATGGGATCAGTAACCGCCACCACTATTTGCTCTATTAACAGGACTGGCTAGCTGCAATCCCTTCCACCCGCAGAACCCCAATTCCTTCCTCCTAAACTCAGTCCTAGAATAGAATGTGGACTCCGGATCCTGTGCCAGAGACCTCCCTCCATAGATGTTTAAGGTGCTTACCCTGAATGAATCCTGTGCTGATGAGCCACTCTCCCTTGTCTTTCTTCTCTCTTCTTAAAAAAAAAACACTTATTTATTTATGAGAGAGAGAGAGAGAGAGAGAGAGAGAGAGAGAGAGAGAGAGAGAGAATGGGTGCACCTGGGCATCATGCTACTGCAAATAAATTCCAGACACATCCACCACTTTGTGCAACTAATTTTATGTGGGTACTGGGGAATCGAACCCAGGCTGTAAGGCTTTGCAAGCAAGTGCCTTTAACGTCTGAGTCATCTCTCCAGCCCCTGTTTTCCCCTCTCTTCTGTGTGCCAAACTTGTAGCTGACATTTGTTGGCCCATATGAGGAGTCAGCATGGGCTCCCCAAGAGGAGTCCTCCTCCAGAAATCATCACCTGCTCCTTCCTTTAGGCTCCTACATTGAGCCTCACTGACTCCAGAAAAACTAACCACACATTTTTTATTGGATACAATATGCCACTTCTGGCCCTAGGGCAGCACCTTCAACATCCAAATCTAATCTTGCAAAAGCCATCTACTGCAATGGGAATGTCTTCTCTCTCTTTTCCTGTCCCCCAATGGATCTAGCAGATTACCTCCATTGCTCCTGCCACATCCACAACCAGATAATTTGACTCTAATATTTTGACTCTAAGTGTTGATGCCCCTCCCCATTCTGGTATCTATCTCTTCTGTTTGCCTGCCAGGCTATGGTGACTCTGTTGGTCTCTGTCATGAAGATTGGTGGGGTTTCCGTACCCCCTTCCCAGTTGAACTGTGTCCTAACTGTGCCATCTGACTGTGGGATGCTCTCTTATTGTGGTCTGCTTTACCATGAAGTTTTATTGATTTCACTTCATATCATAATGGGTACAAATTTATCTAAGCCTCTTCACGGTTTATCTCTGTGGTGTCTCATCCATAGCCTTCCTGCATTGAGCCTAACTGATTCCATAAAGCCTAAGCACTCAATTTTACTGGACATAATATGCCCTTGTTAACAGGCACTGCTGGCCCAAGGGCTGTGACCTTCCAAATTCAAATTCAAATGGATTTGCAAGAGTCATCTGCTGCAATGGGAAATGGTCTGAGGTCCTCTGTATCCAGGCTCTTATCTTTTCCCCAAATCCTGTCTGACAACAACCAATTCTAAAAAATGGCCATTTACCTCAATGAAAACAATTAATCTAAGGAGCTCTACCCCAGGCCCTTTCCATATCTGTCTCCTTGCTTCTTTCCACTCCTGTTCTGACTGCCAAGTCCTCTTTTTCCATGAAAAACAAACCTTTCATTTTCTCCTTTTCCTTCTGCCTTTGGTGCAGCCTCTGCCCCTTTCCCCACCCTATACAGGCTGAAAAAATATTCCAGTCCTTCTGGGTCATCTGCCTTCTTGGAAAGTTCAGGTCTGAGTCAAATGATGTATCCTTTCACAGGCCAGACATCTGGGGTCTCCTCGGTCTGAAACCACTTGGAATATTCTGCTTGACCTCAGCTCAGAGTTTCTTTTCTCAAGTGCTAGGGAGATATCTTACAAAGCCTGCCAACCCAGGGTTGATTCCCCAGTACTTATATAAAGCCATATATACAAGGTGGCACATAAATCTGGGGTTTGTCTGCAGTGGCAAAAGACCTTGGTCTGCCTATTCCCCTGCCTCTTTCTCTCTCATAAAATAAGTTTCTTCTTCCATGACCTGTCTGCCCCATGGGGCATTGTTCCCTCCCTGTGCTAGAATCTCTGGTCAGCTCAAGTTAGGACCCACTGTGAGTGTCTTGTTCTTCCGCACAGTCCTCCTCTGCATAGTGCTCCTCCTCACAGTGCAACAGCAAATGGCCATCCTTCCAGACTGCTCCCCTTGGTTGGGAATGCTAACCAACTCCCTTGTGGTCCTATGTTGCTTTGCTCACACCCTTGTCTGCTTTGCTTAGCTCTCTTCAGCCACTGACCTGGATATGGTTTCCTCAGCCATTGAATTTTCTGTCACCTCAGTTGCTGAGTTAAGCTCACTGAGGGTTGAGAAAGAATCTCTCGCACTCTTAAACCCTGAAGAGGTCTCACTGAGATATGGGCGAGTAAAGCTAACTCACTCCCTCATCCCTTCCTGCTTCTTCTCTGTGATTCTTCTGTCCAAGCTCTATGTTCAGAGTCTCCCTGCCTTCTTCTTGGTCTCAAGCACACAGTCAGACCTTAAAAAATATTGATATGATAACAATGTCCTATAAACATAACATATTAGTTTATAGTGTCACTTATGTGCACATTGTAAAATTGGAGAGCTTAATGGTCTTATGATTTAATGTGTAGCTTTTGGACATAAAAATACACATAATGACAGACTACATGAAAAGAACATGCATACATGGTGATGCTGGTCAGCTTTAGACATATGACAAATAGCATGTAATATAATGGGGAAAAATCTGCTTTCTTTAAAATCCTGGTATGTTTGGTGGAGTGAACTGTTTGGTGTGTTTGGTGGAGGAAAAATCAACAGAGAGGGATATGAAAGGTATAAAGTTACACACACACACATACACACACACACACACACACACACACACACAATCTGAGCAGGTTTAGATCCCTGGCACAGAGACTGCAGCTGCTCAGCTACAGTTTGTTTGAAAGATCACCACCATTGAGAATGGGCCTGCACCTGGACAACAGGAAACATGCTGATTCATTTGAAGGGGGGAGTGTTACAGGAAGATGATGGAGGTTCCTACTATATCAACCCAGTTTTATCCCCCCTCCCCAGGTTAACAAATTGGTCGCCTACCCGGCTATGGTCTTGGAAGTATGAAAAATACAAGGATGAAAGGGCACTAGATTGCATCCAAGTCTAGAGATGGCCACTTGGCCATGTGAGACAAGGTCAGAGTCCCAGTGTGGAATTCATGGTGAGAGGGTCATGAAAATGAACTGTTGGTTGTAGAGGTGACCCCAGTATTTTGAAGCTTCCAGAACCAATGGACTAGCCACCAAGAAGAGCTGTAGGCTCAGGGTAGATTCTGCAGCATAACTGGAGGGGCAGAGTTGTTGAACCCAGAGGATTTTGTTGCCGGTCCCAGATACTGGGTATAAAGGTATAGTTTTTTGTTGTTTGTCCTGCTTGTTTTGTAACCTACATAATAGGTTCAGTCTTTTCTTGCTCTGCCTTCTTTTTGCAATGGGAACATTTGCACTGTCCCATTGACTGTAGGAGGCATGTAATGTGTTTGTAACGTAATGTGTTTGTAAGGCTCACAGGTAAGCGATTGTGTTAGATAACACTTTGGACTTTGAACAGTATTGTAACTGGTAAGGACTCTGGGGCTTTTTAAAGTTGGACTGAATGCAATTTGCATCATGAAATGGACATGAGTCTATGGGGGCCAAGGGTGGACTGTGATGGTTTGAATGTAAATTGGACCACATAACATCATGTGTTTATGATTTTGCCTCATACTTGATCCACAGAGAGTGGAGCTTTGGGGAAGTTGAGCTGTGCTAGATGAGGTCTGTCACTGGGGTTGGACTTGGAGGTTTATTAGTTTGGAGAGCTCATCAGAGCTAGCCCACTCTGATTACTACTGCCTTTCTGCTGATGTTAAGAAGTGACAAGGCTGCCTTCTCAGGCCACCTATGCTTTCCCTGCCATAATGAAACTTTTCCTTGATAGTGTAAACTGAAATAAACCCTTTCTACACATAATCTGTTTAAGGTGGCATGCATTGTCCCAGTCACAAGAAGGTAACTACAACACCAGAATTGCTACCTCTTTTGTTTAAAGCTCTTTATGACAACCTAGATGAGACTCTCTAGAATGCATCATCTTCCAACATCTTTATACCAGCAACCTCCTGGTGGCTGAAAAGAAGCCTGCCTATTCCTACAAGAAGAATGCTGCTTCTATATCAGCCAATTCCATATGATCCAAGATGCCACAAGGAAGTCCTGACACTGAGTCTCAGCCCTCCAACAATGACAAGTAGGTGCCTAGGGACAATGGTCATCCCTAGGTGGCTGGCTGTCCCTCTCCTTGGTCTCCTTTACTGTAATTCATCTGCTTCGTATGCTAGGACCCTGTCTAACTCAACCTTATTACCATGTTTGTCTCTCAAAACTTAACTCTCTAATGAAACCTCTGCTAACCAACAAGTAAAGGATATCCTCTTCCTCCGCCAGTAAGGTAACGACAGGCTCCCCAAGATCATCCTGTTCTGTCACCTAAAATGAACAACTAATAAAACAAAAGTCATAAATATTAACTCCAGCAAGCTTCTGTCTTGCAATGGACAATTCCAAGAACTACAATAGTTAGATTTCTCTCTACTCAAAATTGGCACTCTCCCCCTCTATTTCCTTCCTCATAATGGGATCAGTATCTGCCACTCCTATTTCTTCCTCTAATGTGATTGGCTAGCTGCAAACTTTTTGCTCCTATCATCCCACTTCCTTCCTCCTAAAGACCCTGTTCCTGACCCAGTCTGTGAGTATAATGAGGGTTCTGGATACTCTGCTAGATATGCCCTCCACAGGTGTGACCCAGAATAAACTCTGTGATGATGTCAAGACACTCTGCCTTGTCTTTTTCTCTTGTCTCTGTGTCACATTTGAACCATACAAGTACAATATGCCAACAGGTACCTAAGTACCAGCATTTCTAGTTCCCTGTTTCCCCCCCCTTAGGTTTATTTTGCTTTTGTTTTCCACAGTTAGCACTTCATAAGCCTTTGTTGTTTTTTGATTGACCGTCTGTTGGTAGTTTGAATGGATGTCTCCCAATAGGTTCAGGAGTATTATTATAGCTTGTAACTTGGATATCCAGCTGCCTGGCTGGAGGATGTGTCATGGTGGGCAGATCCCAGTGTCCAGCTGTAAGGTGTTACTGGGAGTGGATCTGAAATTCCAACCTAAGGTATGCAGAGAGCAGTCTGGGCTCTGGCTGCTTGCTGCTGCTTCCCTGCTCGGTTTGGTACTTACTTGGGTGCTAGTAATGGTCTCTCTCTCTCTCTCTCTCTCTCTCTCTCTCCCTTCCTCTCTCCTTCCCTCCTTGGATCTGTGAAAGGGAGCCAGCTTTTTCCAACCTTATGGAATTTCCCCTGGATCTGAAGCTTCAAATAAATGGAGCTCCTCCCATAAACTGTGTCTGGTTTGGAAGTTCAACCCAGCAGCATGGAGCTGACTGTACCACCATCTACAGCAGAAATGTCCAATCTAGAGCCTACAGGTTACATACATAGCAGAATGTGTATAAATGTGACTCAACACATTTGTAGATAATAAAAGTCACGATGTTACTGTTACTTGATCTAACTCACAGCTCCCTAACAATTAAATAGTAATTTTAACCTTCACACAGAAAATCAGATAATCCTCAGACTAATATAATGTAATTCAAACAAGTGGTGAGAGCCTCCTGAATTATTTTAAGAGTTGTGAAAAAAAAAAAAAAGAATTTCTAAGGGAAACCACATTAAAAGTTATATGCTGTATCTCAAAAAGCTAATTTAAATTCCTTCCAAGTCATGTGTATCCCTGTCCTGCCTACTTTTCATGTGGGAATTTAATGTGCAGCCACACAGTTAATGGTATGTCAGCTCCTCTACACTCCTTGGCATTAAGAATTCTGTCGTGTTTGCTGTAAAAAAAAATTAGTAAACTGTGAAATTGGAATTTAATTATGATAAGATAGTCTCAAAAAATCACTTGATGGTGGAGGGTATGCAAGAAGGTGCCTTCCCACACTTGGCTATACTTTAATTAATCACAGTGACAAATTCTCAGCAGATGCCTAATTTTATAAGTCATTTAATATATGTGCTTGCCCTAGTGGCTGCAAGGAGGAGAAATCATGTTGGGATTTAGGGGGAAAAGGCAAAGGGCCAGGGATGTTTGATGTCACAGAAGTTATCTGGAACGGAGAGATGAAATGTTTTCAGGTACACTTCTGCCCAAAATAGGTCATTACCTGAGTGAAATTTTAAACTCAATCCTGAGGTGTTAGAGCATAACTAACCATGAATTTTTAAGAAGTTGCCTTTTGAGATCCTAAGGTAAAATGTGAAGACTAGTGGTCAACATATATTTGACTTGCTAACATTTTTCATCCCTCACACCTAAAACATTTGGGTATTTAGTTTCCATTAAAAAATACCAAATGTGCAATATGGGTTCTACATTTCCTGTGGCACCAAGTAACAGAAACTAAGTAGCAACCTGTCCCTTTGGAGGGGACACCATTTTCAAGTTTCTTAGTCTCCACCACATCTTATTATCATATTATGTACGTGATCATTTTTCTTTGTATGTGGGGGTGTGTGGGTGTGTGGGTGGGTGTGGGTGTGTGGGTGTAGGTGTATATATACATGAACAGGTACATATAGAGAATAAAAGTGGACATCAAGTGTTTTCCTCAATTATTCTTCACTTTATATTTTGAAAATTTCCTCACTGAACCTGGAGCCCAGTTTGGTTAGACTATCTAGCCAGAACATCTGACTATCCACTTGTCTCTGTTTCCCCAGCACTGGAATTATCAGTGAAAACAAACTTGGAATTCCTCATGCTTATGTGGCAAGCAGTTTACCAGCCGAACTATCTCACAGCCCTGTGCACCTCACTTTGATGCCACACTATGGAACATGTGTCTCTGAATCTTCTCTGATGTTTTTTTTTTTTTCAATAAAAATTCTACTGCCACAACAAGTTTCAAAAGAATAGATAAGCCGGGCTGGAAACAGGGCTCAGCCATTAAAACACTTGCCTGCAAAGTCTAAACGACCCCAGTTTGATTTCAATACCCACACAAACCAGATGCACAATGTGGCACTTGTGTCTGGAGTATGTTTGCAATGGCTGGAGGCCCTGACATGCCTGTTCTCTCTCTCTCTCTCTCTCTCTCTCTCTCTCTCTCTCTCTCTCTCTCTCTCCTCTCTATCAAATAAATAAAAATATATAAAATAGAATAGATAAACCAAGAGAAATGGAGAAGTCCCTGTCTATTCTATACATTGAAATCTAAAGTTGCTTGCTTATAATCTGGCATACTATTTTTCTTTAACCAAAAATCCTTGTCTCCTACTGTTCATCTGACTAACTCTCACTTGTCATTCAAAATTCAGCTAAGATATTAACCTTTCCAGGAAGATTTCCAGATCCACTCCTATACAGGAGTGAGCAGAGTTGGCTCTTTTGTCTTTGTATATTACTAATTGTACTTGAGTGCCCCCCTTTAATCCCACCACTAAATCCCACCACTATCATCAGATCAGGTGCTGAATGAAGACAGGTCACTCTGATTTATTCTGGAGGCCCAAGTCTTTATATGCATTTGGCATATGATAAATGCTCAGTAACTCTCTATTGACCCAATCAATCAATTAATCAATCAACAAGGAATATCAACATAAAGCACACCATTTATAAAAATAATTTAGCCATTCAAAAAATAGTTACTAAAAGTTCCCATTGTTTAAATGCTTACAGGATTGTAGTCTATCAGCACTTATCATGTTTCATGGAATAGCCCTTTAAATAATTTGAATATTTAGTTAAGAGGAATTGGCATGGGGTCTGTAGTCATAAGAAGAATCAAGAACATATCCTTGACCTTCCTAATTGAAAGCTATTTCTTCTTCCTTCATTCTAAATTTCATTTTATTATGCAGGGTCACATGAGGCCATTTTCACTCAAGTACATAATACACATTGAGCATATTCCCTTCTCATTGCTACCCAACCCTTTCTGCCCCCTCGTCTTCCCATCAGCCTCCTTTGTTTAATTAAGATTTTCTTCTTGAGTGATTGGGAACATACTGAATGGGGGAAATAGGAAAATCAAGAGAGCAATAAACTAGAAGGATGGATGTATAGATAGATAGATAATAGACAGATAGATGGATAGATAGATAAGATCCAATCTGATATTACCTTCTGTCATAGGTGTCTTTAACACTAACTACAAAATGCCAGATAAAGAAGAAATTATGCATCTGTCATGGTTTGATACAGGTGTCCCCCACAAACAATTGAATGTGTTCTGATAGATCGATCCTCAGCTGATGGCAATTTGGGAATTAGAACCTCACTAGAGCTGTGTTGTTGGGGGTGGGCTTATGGGGGTTATAAGCCAGCTTCCCCTTGCCAGTGTTTGGCACACCTTCCTGCCGCTGTTTGCAGTGCTATGGCAGGGGTGATGTCCAGCCCTCTGCTCATGCCATCGTTTTCCCTGCCAGAATGGAGTCTCCCCTCGAGTCCGTAAGCCAAATAAACCCATTCCTCTACAAG
>PVHP010044776.1:0-13937 GCA_004024765.1 Zapus hudsonius | reverse complement strand
CTGCTCACCCACTTCCTGCAGCTAAGCCCCACCTTCTAAAGATTCCACAACTTCCCAAAATAGCCTCACCACCTCGGGACCAAGTGTTCAAAAACATGAGCCCATGGGACACATTTCATACTCAAACCATAACAGGAAGTAAAACAGAAATTATCTACGATTAAGGGAGTACCAGGGTTCGGAACCCCAGCCCATATGTAAAAAGGGAGGTGGAGGCAAGAGAATGCTCTGGAGGCCAGCTCACTTAGTGAAATAGCAGCAGTGAACAATGTGAGTCCCTGCCTCAAAGGAGGTGGGAGGGACCTGTCCTTTGACCTCCACATGCATGCCGTGACACAAACACACCTACATGCACAACACCACCCAAAAAATAAAATAAGAGATAGGAGGATCGCCGTGAGTTCAAGGCCACCCTGAGACTACATAGTGAATTCCAGGTCAGCCTGGACTAGAGCGAGACCCTACCTCGAAAAACCAAGAACGTAAATAAAATAAATAAATAAATAAAATGAAAAGAAACGATCTAATAATGACCAGAAGTTAAAAAAAAAATAGGACATGTAGCTAAGAAGGTTGGGGGGTTGGTACCTGGGTGAAAGCCGCCCTCTGATCTCCACCTAAGTGCCATGGCATGCGTATGCCTGCACTCACAGACATACAAAACACCCATTAAAGAAGAAGAAACAAAGAAGAGGGAGAGGAAGAGGAAAAGGAAAAGAAATTTCCAAGATTGGCGTTCGCTTGTGTCTGGGCTTCTCCCCGCGGAGGTCACGAGGACGACATGCCGAATAGCAAGCAGCTCGCAGACATTGGCTATCAGACCTTCTGGGCGTCAAGGCTGCTGCTCACCGTGTCCTGGGGCTATCTGTGCAGTGTCCGAGCCTACAGCTATCTCCAGCGGCGGAGTTCCAGGCGCCAGAGCGCGGAGGAGCAGAAGCCCTCGGGAGTCCTCTAGGACTGTGGGCTCTCCTGAGCAGTGAGGTGCGGGCAAGGTCTCCCCTGCACATCACCCAGGCCGACAACTAGGACCCTGATGGTTTGCAAACCCCACTGGAAGAAAGTGCCATGATTTCTCTAGCACTACTGTTTGGAGCCATTTGACAGTTTATGGAGGCTTTCAAATAAACAATAAATGGGATGTGAGGGTGAAAAAAAAAAAGAAATTTCCAAGATTGACCAGAGATAAACTAAAAGGCTACATAGCTTTGTCTTGCTTGGGACATAACAAGATTTCTCCTACCCTCCAAGATGTACCAAATGTCACAGACATCATTGGAAGTCTGAGATAGGCCATTTTGAGGGTTTTCCACATGCACATGCGCACACACACTCATAGAAGCTGCAAATGATTTTAAAAGATTGGAAATAGTGGGGTGAAGGAAGCACATGCTACCAGTGACCCCTCAGACCATCTTGACAAAGAAGCCTGCCCCATGACTGCGAGTCCCCCCCCCCTTTTTTTTTCTTGGTTTTTCGAGGTAGGATCTCGCTCATTCACTATGTAGTCTCAGGGTGGCCTTGAACTCACGGTGATCCTCCTACCTCTGCCTCCCTAGTGCTGGGATTAAAGGTGTGTGCCACCACGCCCGGCTCTCAGTGTTCTTATTGCCAGAAGAAAAGAGACATAGGGAGGTAGAAACACCCACATACACTCTTATGTCATCAAGCTTGGAAGATATGTGTGCCAGGCATGGTAGTTCATGAAGAGGCTGAAACAGAGGACTGGAAATTCAAGGCCAGGCTGACCTACAGAGCAAGACCCAGTACCCTCACCACCCCCCCCCCCAAAAAAAAAAATCTGAGCGATCTCGTCAAGTTTGCACACACAGCTAGCTGCCTCAGTCTTTGTGAGTTTCATGTTTCTAATCCCTCCCCCTGCTGCTCCTCCTAGCCACTAAAGTTTGGGCAGAAAGTTCAATCCAGTCCCCACTCTGCAGGGGCCTCTCAGGAAGAAAGGAGACTGTCCACCTAGCCCATCGGTTTCTCAGTCACTTAGTACACAAGGACCCCTCACCTGTTCAGAATATTCTAGCCAGCCCCTCCCAGGCCCTCAGCCAGCTGCCTGTCAGAGCCCTCTGCCCATCTTCCATCTTCCTTCTACTAAAGAAAGCCCATTCACCTAAACTCTTCCTGCCCTCCTCAGCTTGCCCAGGCCAGACACTCCCAACTCATATCAGCCATCCCCATTACCTTCTGGCTAAGAACAACCCTCCCCAATGTGGAAAAGAAGAACCAGGAGTGCAGAGAGGCTTGGTGTCATCCAGAGGCGTGTGGTGGGAAGTCTGGGCAGCAGTGGACAGGGTAGGTTGTCATCTTTGTGAGGTAGGCCTGGAAGCCTAGCTGGGCTTGGACAATCGAGCTGGAAGGCGCCTACCTCAGTATCAGAGCCAGGCTTGGTCAAAGAAGCCTTCCTTGAACCTGGTCCAAGTACCGGCAGTGAAATAGACTCAAGGCTGGTCAGTCCTTGACTCCATTCCACTGTCCCCAAGGTGTTTCACAGGCCTGAAATTCCCCTTTCAACACAAGAAACCAGAGCCCTCTCCTCCCTTCTTCCCAGCAGTCTTTAGAATCTAGGTAGTCTAAGTAAGTCCACCTTTTCCTATGGGAGAGAATGATCTGAACCCCAGCCTATGACTTTCCCCTCCCTGTCACCTCTCAGCTGAGTGGCGTGGGACCCAGCACTGGTTCTGCCCTGGGTGTGGTAGGTGACTTGTGTTTTTAAGAGCAGGTGGAGAAGTCTGGCTGCAGAAGCCTTAGGAGCAGACCAGTTCCCTCCAGACTGCCGGTGTGGCCCTGGGCGGGGCCCCCAGCTTTAAAGAGCCTGAACCCACCTGGGCTGTCCTCAGCTCTGCAGGTTCCTCAAGAGTGGATCTCTGCATCAGCCTCACTCAGGTGTGTACTAGGTGAGTAAACACCTGCTAAGACTTTGGGGTCTTTGTTAGGTGGAGAGGAAGGGGTGGTGGATGTCCCAGGATTCTGAGAAGTGGACTGCTGTTTTGAGGACAGAGATGCAAGCCTCCTGGAAACTTCTGGCTTTGTTACCCTGTGTGGCAGTGAGTTGAGGGCTAGAAGAAGTAGAAGCCAACTTTTGGCTAAAAGACATGTGGACTGGAAATGAAACATTTAGGGTTCTGGAGCTCTAGGTCGAAGGAAGAGAAAGGAGAGACTGATGAAGGGCAAAAAGAAGCCAGCTTTGGAGACTGGCTTACACCATAACCCCGTATCTAGAAGGCTCTCACTGCTAGGGCAAAGGACCCATGTGCTTTATGTTGCGCATACTGTATGGTTTTCACTACCAGGCATATTTGTTAAGACTTGACAAAGAGTAGCTCACTTAGTTCTATCCTTGTAACGTATGAGGTTGCAGTGAGGCTCAGAGAGGCTAAGTTTCCCAGAGTCATTCAGCTGACACTTGCATGAGAGGGGACTGAGCCCTATCTCAGCTAGCTGGCTCTAGATTTGTGATCTCATCAGGAGGCCTGAGCTGGCCATAGCAGATGGTAACAATGGCTTCAGGGCTGAACCCCTGACATTAGCCTGTGGCTAACAATATACAGAAAGCTAGGTGGGCTCTCTGTCCAGAACTCACATGTGTAAATGGGGTCCTGCTAGGACCTACTTAGGAGAAAGGAACAATGCCCACACACCTGCAGATCTTTCTAGCCAATTCCATCTGTTCTTGGAGAGTAGAATCTGGGACTGCCTGAAGCAGAGTCCCTGGCTCTGGTAGAGGGCATCTGGAACTAGTGGCCCAGCCCTGGTGCTGGATTCTGAGGCTATCTGTCATTCAGCCTGGCCACTCCAAGCTTTCAAAGAGAATAGCCCAGGGCCTGGTAACCACTGTGTGCTATTAGGAAAGCTTGCTCTAATTGTGACTTAGAAGAGCCACCTGACCTTGGGCATCTGGTTTTACTGAATTCCCTGAAACAAAGATAATGACAGTAAAGGTCTTCTTCACAAAGCCCACTGTGGTTACTGCACGGCTGAGCATGTAAGCAGATTTAACAAATCCACATAACTAGGCAGGCGCTAGTACCACCTCTAGATGAGAAGGCAGAAAGCAGTCACTTCCTCAAGATGGCCCCGTAAGAAAGAGTATATTTGGGTTCATATTCCTTTCACACCAGCTCTGCTCTGCACCTGCCTCCTTTTGCTAATGGGGTGAACTGTGAGACTGGGGCAGTCATGGACCATCGACCCAAATCTGCCCACCTCTTCCCCCTGCATCTCACCCTACAGCCCTGCAGACTTGCCCTGTGTTCTGACATGGTGGGAGTAACCTGTGCCTTTCTGCTAGTGCTGGCAGGTGAGTCCTTCATGCACCCCTCCCCCAAGGCAGTGGAGACCAGAGAGCCTCTCCCTAAAGGAGAGCTAGTGCTCAATAAGCGTGTTTCTATTCAAGCTATTAGCTGAAGGGAACTCCAGTACAGGTGGAAGGAGGACATCGCAAACACTGCTTTAGCAGCTACTGAGTCATCAAACTGGAACGAACAGCAAGGTTAGGTCCTGTTTCTTCAGGAGACAGAAATTAGGAATTTTCTTCTTGGGAAAAGCTCAAAGGAACCAACCACCCCATTCAGTGCACAAGAAAAAATAGCAGGAAGTCAGAAGTAGGAAGGGTTGTAAACTGGACACAAAATCCAGGCCCTGGTAAAGGTCTGAGAAAGGGATCTGGTGGTCCTAGGGTCACCTTCCAGATCTCTCCAGATGGAAACTGGTATAATGAATACCCGCACGCTTCTGCTTGTCTCACCCAGGTCTGCCTGCCTTGGAAGCAAACGACCTGACTGGTGAGTGCTCCTCATCTAGTTTCCCTCCAAAGACCACACATCCTGTCTCCTGGTTCTGATCTTTTCTCTTTTATTCCCTGCAGATAAAGACAGCCCCTTCTACTATGGTAAGAGCTGACATTCCCCACCCTTGTCTATCCTGAACCTCTTTGCCAGACAAGTTGATGAGGATGGAACTTAGCCCAGTTGTAGACAAGGTGGGGTAAGGCATTAAACCTGTTCTGTGTGAGAGAGCTCACTGCAGCTAGCAAGAAACTACCCTGGCCAGGCGTGGTGGCGCACGCCTTTAATCCCAGCACCTGGGAGGCAGAGGTAGGAGGATCACCATGAGTTCAAGGCCACCCTGAGACTACATAGTGAATCTCAGATCAGCCTGGGCTAGAGTGAGACCCTACCTCAAAAAAAAAACAAACAAACAAACAAACAAAAAACTACCCTGGGATACTCACATGGAACAGGGGTTGAAGGTGTAGGGTTGGGCCCCTAGTCATATCACACTTCATTTCCTCCCTCTCTGGTCTTTACTCTCCCCAGGACATTCCCTTCCCCACCACACACACACACACACACACACACACACACACACACACACACACACACACACACACACCACAGATGTTCCATCCTCCTTTGGGCTCAAAGGCCACTTTACAGGAAAACTTTGCTTTATTGCCCCTCAGAGCCCTACTTTCTCTGGTTTCTTTCACTTTGTCTCTCCTCCTAACACTTGTCCCCACCAGACAGTAAGTACATGATGTGCCTATCAACTGGCTTGGTTTCTTTCTGAAGTACCATATGGGCAGACACTTATTGATAGGGTGAGTTGGTGCTTGTAAATACCTGCCATAGAGCCACACCCCCAGCCCCATAAATACCTTTTGAATGAATGTGTAAGGTTAACTGTTTGAGTGCAGTGTCTGTAATCTTCCACTTTCTACACCTCACCCCCAGACTGGGAAAGCCTGCAGCTGGGCGGGATGATATTTGCAGGGCTCTTATGCATCGCTGGATTTGCCATGGCCTTGAGTGAGTACATGGACTGGCAGAATGGGGAGAGGGTGACTCAGACTTGGCCTGAGGCTGACTGGCTCTTCCTCTTCCAGGTGGCAAATGCAAATGCAGAAATGATCAGAAGCCCAGGTAAGAGCAGCTTGTTGTTTGCCCCTCTGGCTGAATAGACCTATGTAGTGATAAAGTCCTAGGATCTAGACACTGGACAGCCTGGCTACTCACACACTTCAAAGTAGGATTTGGCATTTTCAGATAATCAACTTTAAGGGCCCCTGCTCTTTGGTATCATATGATGTAACCATGGAAGAGTGAAGTGCCACCAGCCAAAGGTGGTGGTATAGCCTTATATTCCTAGCACTTAGGAGGGAGAGGCAGGAAGATCAGGTATTCAAGGTCATCCTAGGCTATATAGCAAAGTTAAGGCTAACCTGGGCTACAGGAGACTCTGTCTTAAAATGAGATAACAAAACAAGAAATGAAATGGGGGTACCCTAAGCAGGAAGGACACTGAGAGTCCTAGGTAAGGAGACAGATCTTCAGTGCTACTCATGCTAATCTGATCACTTCTTTCTCTAGTCCCTTACCTGGGAAAGCCACTCCACTCATCACTCCAGGTGAGCTAGTCCTCTGTGGGTTGGGAAGGCAGGGAGGTGACAGGAGGTTAGGGTGGGAACTGTGTTGTTGAGGAAACACCCCCCCCACCCACACACCACAACTCTCCACAGGCTCCGCCAATATCTGCTGAGCACAGGACAGGTTGTAAGGATGTGATGCCTACAGCCCTTGCCAGCACCCTGCTGTTCCTCCCCTTCTCCAGAATGGCCTCTCCAAATATGCTACCAGTCCCCTCTGATCTGGGGCTGTCCAGAGCTTATTTTACATTAAACTGATCTCACCACTCCCTCCCATGGTCTTGTGACCTTCTGTGACTCTGATGGGGGAAGCCAGGGGTGCCCTGTGAGTCATTCTCTGTCGGAAGGCCCACTGCCAATAAGATTCCACTTCGAGAACCTCCTCCTAATTGATCCCATGCACCCCAAACGCTCCCATGGCACCCAACCTAGCAAGCCCCACAGGAATCAATGTACCATGGAAGATATCACCGACTTTTATCCAACGACTACTATTTTCACTTCTTGCCTGGAAGTCCTAGACGTCCTAACAACAGATACCCAAACATCCTGTCACCTAGAATGACTGTTAGTTGTCCAGCATCTCTGAAACCCCCACCTCACTCAGTGAGTCTCCATGGAGCCATCTACAGTAGTAAAATCCTGTATAGTTCTCAGACTAACACATGGGTCACCCCTTCTCCAACTTCCCGGGAAGCCAAAAATTAAGAAGCCATCTATGCACATCAGAGTACCTGAATTAACAGCCTCCTGCCCACAGGTGAGCTGTGGAAACGCTGCTTTCCTGGGGCCTGGTGTAAGGGGGCGGAGTCACAAAACCTGGAGGGAGGTGGGCTCATTCACCAGCCCTCTGCTGCCTGTGAAGGCCCTCTGGACTCCAGCTTTTGAAGCAGGAGGCAGATGTACCCTGCAGTGGCTCAGGAGTCCAGCCAGGAGGTAGCATCAGCATCCTCAAAGGTGAATGGCTGCCCGGTTGAAGGAACAGTTGCACAATAGCCCTGTTACTTCTCAGGCAAAAGAAAGCCAGCGTGACTGGAATGCATGCAGGTGATAAGATCAGAGCAATGCAGGTGCAGTGCAGCTGGCAGCCCTGACCTGGGGAAGCTCCGGAGCTGGGGCAGGCAAGGCCACCCAGAGCGCCCTCCCAAGGTGCTTCACACATGCTTTTCCAAAGCACAGTGAGGACTGTTCTGGCAAAGTAAAAAGTGAACTCTGAGAAGTCTGGGGAGACAGGCAGGAGCAAGGCAAAAAGTAACAGACAACTGTACACTGCCTGACTCTGAGAAACCTGCATGTCACAATTGAAGGCATGGGAAGCTCTTGTGTATGTAGCCCTATCTGAAAGACACTGGCCAGGTGCACCTGTCACAGACATGAAGTGCAGCCTCGATTTCCAGAGAGGACATCTGGTTTGAAGTGAGGCGTGACAGAACACAGCCTCCAATACCCATCTTCAGCTATTTCCTGTGTGCTTGTATAGACTGTTACCTCCAGTCCTGCTCTGCTTTCAGGCTGCCAAGCAGTGCTCTATTTAAATGTCTCTTTAAACATAAAACCTTACTGTGTGTCTTCCTAATGTGTGACATTCACCACCATGAGTCAGTGAGGTCAACAGTCCAGTGACAAGCTTATTCCTATGTGTGGAGGGTATAGCATGTAAAGGACATACAGAAGCCTGGATTTGTCATGGTTGTGGTTCTGTGATGGGGCAGTGCCTGCACAAGGGAAGGTGCAAGGTGGAGTTGGTGTTAGTTCCAATGGGCACAAGGTGAGAACCTGAATAAAGCAGGGCTGCTGAATCATTTGAGTGCTGTGTAGCAATTTCCTCTGAATTAAACATCCCCTTTTTGCTATTTCAAGACATAGTCTCCCTGTAGCACAGGTTTACCTGGACTGTAGTCCCAGGCTGGCCTCGAAATGACAGCAATCCTCCTACAATCTGCCTCCTTGGTGCTGAGTTCAACTGAATGACACAAGCATCTGCCATTTGTTTGTGGCAGTATATACACATATGCAAATGAATAATTTTTAAAAATATTTTATTCATTTTCAAGCAGAGAGATTGAGAGAGCACTAGGGTCACTGCCTTGTGGTTCTGGCTTATGTGGGTACTGGGGAATTGAACCCAGGGCCTTGGGCACTGGAGGCAAGTGCCCTAACCATTGAGCCATCTCTCCAGCCCTTTTTGCTTTTGTTTTTGGTTTTCCGAGGTAGGGTCTCGCTCTAGCCCAGGCTGACCTGGAATTCACTATGTAGTCTCAGGCTGGCCTCGAACTCATGGTGATCCTCCTACCTCTGCCTCCCGAGTGCTGCGAGTGCTGGGATTAATCCTAGCACTTGGGAGGCAGAGGTAGGAGGATCACCATGAGATCGAGGCCACCCTGAGACTACATAGTGAATTCCAGGTCAGCTTGGGCGATACCCTACCTCAAGCACGTGCGCGCGCGCGCACACACACACACACACACACAAAAAAAAAATTTTAAGCTATGAAACCTACTACAGTGTAAGCCAAATGAAAACAAAAACAAGATCCAAGGTCAACCTTGGGCAACAGGATATTAGCCTTGGCTAGAGTGATACACTGCTCCAAAAGAGCCCTCCCCAACCCCTCAAAAAGTTTGAGGGCTGGAGAGATGGCTCAGCAGTTAAGGCACTTGCCTCCAGTGCCCAAGGCCCCGGGCTCAATTCCCCAGTACCCACATAAGCCAGACCCACAGGGTGGTGGCCCTGGTGCACTTTCTCTGCTTGAAAAATGAGTAACTTAAAAGTTTGAATTAAGCACCCTGTATGGGTAAGAGGCCCTTAAAATACAGGCTATTAGTAGCTCAGCATAAATAAATCCCTATTGCTGACATAGGACATAGGAAAATGAAGCTGGAAGTTCCTGCTGGTTTGCATTCACAGTGCCAGGTGCTGTGCTGGCTTCTGGTGAAGTCATTTAACGTAGTCTTAGCTATTTGTGACACAAGTCTGCTAGGCAAAATGCACCCAATTGTGCATTATTAGTTGCATGACTGCTAACTGTATTTGGAGCACACTCCACAGAATACAGGTCTCACACTGTAAACCTAGGTCAGAGGCCTAGCTCAATGGACAAACTGCCTTTTAAATAATGTTTCCAGAAATGCAGATTCAAAGGGTCCCTTGGGTAGTTATGTAAGCAGTAAAAAATTGCAGGTTTCGGTGATGGAGGTGCCCTTGAGTGGTCAGTGCTCCTGGAAGTAACCTGAATTGATTCACTGAAGCAAAACTTGGGTGGGATCATTTCTTTGGACTTTCTTCAGTACCCTGAGATATTTGTTCACATCTTCCCTAAGGTTCACCCACTAGAACATGTTTTCCACTTGAGAGGCAGCTGTTGGATGACAGACGCCTCTCCAAGGTTCCCTCTGTGCACCCGAGACACCTGTCCTTGTACCATTTCACCCTGGCAGGACCTGGGGTCAACTTCACAATTCTTCCACCTGGCCACCCTCTCCTAAGTGAAAAGGCCTGGGGAAGGAGCAAAAAAAGCAGGTTGATCCCACTTAGACCACCTAAGTTAAAACCCCTTTAATGGTCAACAGTTCCCTTACCTAAGAAATGGAGATCCTAAGACTTAGCCACTCTCACATGTTAACAATCCAGGAGCCAAGTTTCTGACGGTCTGGGATGGTTTATTACTGTTGATAGCCCAGTTGCTATGCTTTTTTAGTGATTTGTGGTGCTGAGGAATCAATCACCCCTCCTTATAGGCCAAAATCCATGATTCCCTCTCCAAACTCTCCCATCTCTTCCCCAGTTTTGTCATCTTTTCCTCCCATTATATGTAGATATAATCAGGCACTGTGAAACATGGCTTGGTTTTTTTTGCTTGTTTTCAAAGTAGGGTCTTGCTCTAGCCAAGGCTGAATTGCAATTCACTGTAGTTTCAGGGTGACCTCGAACTCACGGTGATCCTACCTCTGCCTGGGATTAAAGATGTGCACCACCACGCCTGGAAACGTGGCTTATTTTTAAGAGACTATCTCGTGTATGCCAGATTTCCCTTGAATGTGTTCTATAGGCAAGGATGACCTGATCCTCCTACCCCCAACTGCAAAATCTGGTTTTATTCAATGCTGGGGGATCACCCCTAGCCTCATAGCATATACAATAAAGACGGGCCCATGGTTGGGGATACTAGGCCAAGAGCGCTTACTGTAATTTCACAAAATTAACATGTAGTGCCTATCAAATTGCCTTCTAAATGTTTCTGCCCACTGATTGCTACTCGGCTGTGGTCAGCTACTAGATTCTCATAAAGTGTTTAGAGAGACATATATACCCCCTTCTAAAAAGTTCAGAGAACATTGTGGAAGGGGGTGAGATGTTAAGACCTGGATGATGGCAGAGTGCTGTGGAATGCTATCTTGCAAGTATGAGCTCCCAACAATAGGCCACCATGGATGGAGAGGCCCCATCCCTCCCCAAAGAGCTATTGGCAGTTAAGTGAATTCAGGAGCAGCTCTTCCTCGCTGGTAAGTTGCTCTTGCTGCAGTAACTCCCCACCTATGATCACATAAGCCATGTTAAATTCAGTGGGTCAATTGTACATCAAAGTTGGAAAGGGGTTTAGCAGGAGGGGGAATACACATTATATACATGTATGAACTGGTCAAAAAACTTAAAATACTGAGTTTTTAAAAAAGACTTGGGCTGGTGCTATTTCAGCAGTTAAGCGGTACATCTGGGGTTTTTTGCAGTGGCTGGAGGCCCTGGTGTGCCCATTCTCTCCTCTCTACATACAAATAAAAATAAAAAGGCATGCACCACCACACCCAGCTTTGTTTTAATAAAGAAAAAAACTTAGGATACTTAGCATTAACCTCTGGCCCCCACATGTACCCAAGATGCACCTGAACCTTACCTACACATTTCTTAAAAAAAAAAAAAAAAAAAAGGCAGTCCAAAAGGTTTGCTCAGTGGCCAGGTAATCCAAACATTTGGGGATAGAAGACAATCTATACAGTAAAAGCCAGAGCCAGGATTACTGGATAAGATTAGACCAGAAATCAAGTCAATGTTTAAACAAGAAGCCGCCAAAGATGTTGTAATGATCAGGCCCTAACTTTAAATGTGATTGAAGATAGGAGTGTAGTTCAATGGTAGAATGTGTGTGAACCATTAAGCCCTAAATTTGATCCTTCAAAAACACACTAAAAAATGAGTGTTTTCCCAACTTTATAAAAAATGTCCCCAAAACATTTACTACAAATATTGAGTCCTCTCTTAAAGTGTGAACAGGACATAGAGACTGATTCCCAACTTTGTTCAGCTATCAGGACCAATATATTTAATTACATGAGCAGTTGCAAATGACATGCATCTATCCAATGTCCAGCTTAGGAGGCTGATACAGGAACAATGAGGCCAGCTTGAAAAACAGACCATCTCAAAAAGCAAGAAACATCCTAGAGTCAAAAGCTATGAAGGGGAGGGGAAGTCATGAGCCCTAGGGAACTAGCACTTGCTGTGGTCTGGCTAAATGCATTCATTAAGCCCACCAAACTACCTTTTAAAATGTATATAATACCCACATAAATGCTATTTTCACTTTAAGCTAGAAGAGAAGCTTCTTTTTCCAGTTGAAGGTGATTATTGGGATGACTCAAAAGGCACCAGAGTGCTGAGCAGTGCTGGGGTAGAGTTCAGCACCTAGACAGAGCTGTCACACCTTCCAAGACTCTGGGTCCATTGTAGAAAGAGAGAAAATGAGCAAGGATTGCATAAAATGCAATTTTCCAGACACAAAATGGCCTTGATATTCATGACTTCGCAGTGCCTGACACTTCCTACACAAGACCTTCATAGGAGGGAAAGATGACATCAAAACAGACTGAGAGGGGAAGACGACATGGATTTGAGAGAATAGCAGTGGTGAGGGAATTATGCTTTATTATCTATAATTAGACTTTAATCCCAGCACTCTGGAGGCTGAGGCCATTCCGAAACTATAGCATGAATTCTAGGTCAGACCCTACCAGGCCCCCCCCAAAAGTCCACACTACACACAAAACCACCTTACATATTTAAGTCAATTTAGCAAGGCCACAAGGTTAAAATGCCATCGTTAACACTTGGTTAAATGATAATCTGACATGATGAACATAGCCCAGAAACCCAAGTCACCTTCATGGTATTCTAATCTAGCATGGATCTGTGACAGCACAATGGGTCCCCTGGTATCCATGTCAACTTAGACCTTGTATGACAAAAGCTTGCCCTTGAGGGTTAACAAATTTAAGTAGGCTACCAGGACTTCCCAATTGATTGTAGATCTGATACTTTTTTGAAAATATATTAACAGCTGTAACCCAGATGCCAGGATACTAGCTCAGCAGTTAAGCATCCCTTAAGCACCCAAGAGCACTAGTTTTTTCCATGGCACAAAAACACCAGCTTTGTTCTTAGTTTACTATACTTAAATAAGCTATCCCCTGGTGGGTCACCACTAAATAACAGACTTCACCACAAAATGGACAACTTCAGATAAACATTCAAAACTAATGAACACTGGCTATGGGTTCCAGTTGAGTGATGTATAAAAGTAGACAACACATGGGTCACAGGTGGTACAGACTGATTTCCCACATTTGCTGGACATTGGACTATTTCTAGAGAACATTCCTACAAAGCATATATAGCAAACATTTTTATGTTCCTTTATCAATCCATGTAAAAACGTGATACACTATTTCTTTGTCTTGACAGCCTCTCTCTAATCCAGGCTAGACTGAAACTCATGGCATTCTTTCTGCCTCTGCTGATTACAGGTGTGGGCCACCATGACAGCAGCTGTCCCATTTTTCAAATCCACACTAGGATAAAATCTTTCCAACCACCCACTTGCCTACCTTTTGCTGAGCAGATAAGCTGTGCCAGTCGTTGTGAAAAAGTCTTTATTTTAAGAAAAAAATTTAGTTAACAAAAAAATTTAACAAGTTTCACTTAGCAAAATACACCCAAAGGAAATCACAGTACAAAGAAAGCTTTAAGTCAAGGCCTCACCAATTCCTACAGTATTAGTATTGTGTCTCAATTCTCAAAACTATTTTTAAAAAACTTAAACTTAACCTAAAGATTTTAAATGAAAATATATAAACTAGAATGAACATGAGAAATGCTTCTTCAATCAGGGATCTAAGCACCCTTGAGTTCTCCAAAGCACTTTCCCCCAATATGTTCACTGTGGTGCGCTGGAGAAGATCCACACTTCATGTACTTAATAAAACTACTTTTAACGCAGGTAACATCACTCTGAAGTATACTAACAAAATGTTAATTAAGAAAAGCGAAGAAAAGTTTTAGTTTACTCAAATATTACATGCTAGAAGAAAAGTTTGCATGAGAAACACTGAAGAGGTAATTTTTTAATCCAGATTTCACAAACTCATGGTGCAAAGTAGGTCCCACAGCTTCCTCTAGTTATAAACTGCTTTTCACTGCTCATTGGCTGCCTGTGAAATTTTGATTGAAATAA
>PVHP010044775.1:0-13793 GCA_004024765.1 Zapus hudsonius | reverse complement strand
TCGTCTTTCTCTGTGGAGTTCCATTTGGATCCTCCATTGTATGACTGTGGTGGCCCCTCTCTTGCCAGAATCTCAGCTATCGGCCTACGGTCGGTTGGTAGGGTTAGATGAGCCCCAGCACTCTCGCTGCATCCTGAAAGATACAAACACAATCTCCATCGGAGAGTGAGATCAGTGTAGGTTAACAACTATACACAATTTTGGATGACCAGGATTCGATTTTTAGTAGCCTCCCTATCAATTGGTCCCATAGTGCATCTTGTCTTGGGAGCCTAAGAGTACGGGATCCGGTGCCTAACGCCCTGAATCCCAGGTTCCAGACAAGGGGACCCCCTCACCATCCTTTCTTTTTTTACATTTTTAGTGACAGCTTCCATAATTATAGACAATAACCATGATAATTCTCTCCCCACTACCACTTCCACCCTCTCAGTTCCACCCTCCATCATATCCCCTCCCCCTCTCAATTAGTCTCTATTTTGTTTTGATGTCATCATCTTTTCCCCCTATTAGGAAGATCTTCTGTAGGTATGATCAGGCACTGAAAAGTCATGAAGATCAAGGCAATTTTATGTCTGGAAGATAGCAATGTAAGTAAACCTACCCTTTCTTTGGTTCTTACACTCTTTCTGCCGCCTCTTCCACAATGGACCCTGAGCCTTGGAAGGTGTGATAGAGATGTCCCAATGCTGAACACTCCACTGTCATTTCTTCTCAGCACTATAGGACCTAAGCTTCTCTGACCAAATGTGAGAGTAGTAGTAGTAGTACATAATATGTAGATATACTCCTTTTAAAAAGTGCTTATAAGGCAGTTTTGTAAGCATAGTACATGCATTTAGCCAGATAACAGCTGGCATTAGTCCCCTAGGCCTCATGAACTCCCTAGCCATATGCTTTTGACTAGGTCTTCAGTACCAGGCAAGTATTGAATCCTGTGGAGTGTTCCTCTCTTCCAATTAGAGAGTGGTTGGTTTCCCCCATAACAGAAGTCCCACTTTTGCACCAGTTGGCACATTTGGCCTGGCTGGCCAATCTTAAGGCTTGCCAGGTCAATTGCTATTAATCATCATTGATGACTTCCCTCTCCCATGGGGGTGAATGCAGCATAGGTTTTTACAGCTTTCTGTCAGCTGGTTAACAGGGAGGAGGCTTCCAGCTCAGCTGCAGCTTGATTTCTCAGTGACCTGCATCCCAAGGATATGTGGTCTTCAGCCTCAGGGTCTTACAATCTTGTTCTGGTAGATACCTAAGAGCCTTGGCAATGGCCTGGAATGTATTGGGGACCTCACGAACCTACTTGGCCAAAGTTAAATTTGATGTGTCATATGGTCTACCTATCTAAATGTGCTATATTACATATTGTCTGCAAATATATATATATATATATATATATATATATATATATATATATATATATTTGTGCATGTTTGTGTTTATCATCTATCATCTATCTATATCTATCATACATCATTTATCTGTCATGTATGTATGTATAATTTTTCCATTTTTTTTTCTTTTGATGGGGAAAGATAGGATAACTTTCAATCTATTTACCTGTTGTGCTTAAACCTAAGAGTCTGTAAATTATATTATATTTTTTTTAAATTTTCCAAATAATTTCATTACTATTCAATTATCTATCATCTATCAGTTATCTGTCTATAATCTATTTATTTAGTAAAAATGGCTACAAGTATATTGTCACTTCACACTTCTGTGGTAGATATCTACATTCTCAGCAATATTTGAATTTACCAAATTTTCATGCATCTAATCACAAATTGTTTCCAAATAATTTCTCAATGTACAATCACACTTTACTTTCCTTGACGATTTTGTCATTTAGCACATTAACATGTAACTTTGAGTATTTTTACATTTTGTTTATTTAGCTGTCTTTTTAAAAATAATTATATTGACAAAGTGGTACACATTATCTTTTTTACAATGCTCCAGTGTACTCAACTGGGACACAGATAATTTGTATGTTTGTATTTGTAAGCTTCAAGACAAAGTGTCCATACAGACACTGACTTACTCTCTCTGGCTTCTATACATGGGCTGGCAGTTTTGAAATGTTGTAGTTCTTTGTGTTGGTTTTCAGTATGTTCAGTTTTTTTGGGGGGGATGAGAGGAATTGGGAAAGGAGTGGTGACTTCCAAACTCTTTTCCTATTGGCCTGGAACCTTGAAGTCTGTATATATATATTCTAAATAATTTTCCAAATAATTTTATTATTATTCAAAACAGTAGTAACCTAATTACATTGTATTTAACCTGAAGTTATACTTTAAACACTATTAATTCCTAGCAGTTGCTTTGTATATGAAATAGTATTTCCTATGAATAAAATATGACCAGAAAGGCTGAGTATGGTGGCTCAAATTTATAATTCTTGATTTAGGAAGAGGAGTCAGGAGAATCATGAGTTCAAGGTAATTTTAGACTAGACAAGCAAGTTTGAGATCAGCTGGTACTACATTCAACCCTGTCTTAAGAAAACAAGAGATATAAAATAAATGAATGAAGTCATTTTACCTTTCATTTACATTAGGTACACAATTTGTCCTGTTGCCTGGCTGCTTATACTAGTTCAGATTGCTAATAGAGCATTGAATGGAAGGAAATGAATACCCCTTCCTTTTTCTTGATTATAAAAGGAGGTATTTAATGATTCATTAAGTATCATGCAAGGTGTAAGTTTTCAGATGTTGGATATCAATTTGGACATTCCATAATATTTCTAATTTTCCAATAATTTGCTATCCTGTTTTGCATTTTAATCATGAAGAGTATCAAATTTAGTGAAATCATTTTCTACATATATTTAGATTATGCAGCTTTCTCTTTTATCCAAAAATGTATAAAAATTACAATTTAAAAGTATAAGTAGTTACTGGGTTTTGATTGATTTATAATTTAATTCAATAATGTTGAGACAATATCTATATGATTTGCACTTAGAATTTTTCACAATGTATTTCATAGCCTACAACATGACCTATCTTGAATGCCCAATATTTATATGGCAAAAATGTATATTATGCTATTGGCATAGAATTGTATAAATGAAGATTAAGTCTCACTTGCTTTTGAAAATTCTTCTCTTTGTTTTTGAGACTGGGTGTCTTTTATCATAGAGTTTAGCAGTACTCTATGTATGTACGTGTTAAGCTGGCTTCAGACTTGCCGGGATCTTCCTGCCTCTGCCTCCCAAGTGTTTCTGTTTTCTTAATAGTATGTTGCATTCTGTTTTAGCTAATAACTGAGCAGTAAGTGCTAAACTGTCCAAATACAGGTTCTTTATTCATGCCTTCATATCTTTGTCTCATGCAATTTTAATTAAATCTCTGTATCTTTGTTTCATGCAATTTTAATTAAAAAATTCTACCTGTAAGTGGGAATATTCCTTCTTTTATGCTCTTCTTTATTAAAAATCATGTAACAATCCAGCATTTATATGTGTTGTTTATATGCATTGAAAATTAAAGTACATTCTTGGTCAACAGTGGCTATGTGAACTTTGTTTTGTAATTCAACTTTATAAGCTTTGCATTTCAGCTGGACTTTTTAATCCCTTATATTTATTATATTTGCTCATGTGATTGGGGCTCCATCTACTCCACTGAGTTTTGTTTTCTCTGTATCTCTTGCTTTGTCTCCCCAACTTCATATCCAACATTCTTTTGGTATGATCAAGCACTCATTACCATTTTATTTATTATGAATTTGTATTACCAGCCATAAGTTTCTGCTATAGTTTGAGTCTTTGATGTCCCCCAAAGACTAAATGTGCTAAAAGTTTATCCCTTGGGAAGCATTATTAATAGGTGATGAAAACTTTAAGAAGGGTTGTGTATATTTGTTAACCTACACTGATCTCACTCTCCGATGGAGATTGTGCTTGTATTTTTCAGGATGCAACGAGAGAGCTGGGGCCCATCTAACCCTACCAACCTACCGAAAGCCGATACCTGAGATTCTGGCAAGAGAGGAGCCACCACAGTCATAACGTGGAGGATCCATATGGAATCCCACAGAGAAGGATGGGAGGAGGAACGAGGGACCCACAGCCACAGACATTCAATCTACACAGGATAAGCCAGTGAGACAGAAACTAATGATCTTCGACACAAAGACCCCTAAACTCACAACCTTAAAGCAGCCTTAATACTTATCCACTATGTGGAAGAGGGGGCAGAAAGATTGTAAGAGCCGTGGTGGGGGAGACTGTCCAGAGACACAGCACCCTTCAGCAACAACACACTAGGGCTAGGAGGACCGGGCTGAGTACTAGGATATACAGGGTCCCCTGTCACAAGGACTGATCCAGACTGTCAAGGAGGAGGATATCCAGCTGATTGGGGTGGCAGAGGTGGGGCATCGGGGAATTGGGGATAACAACTCATTGTTTGCCCACTAAATGTTGTAACTCATTATGGACAATAATAAAAAAAAAAGAAGGGAGACCTAGAGGGAAATTATGAGGTCATTGAGATATACCTAATAACTGGAAAGAAATTGTGGTATTCCTTCTCTCTTGCTTTGGAATTTAATTTAAAGGGTTTTGCTGTGTGATGTGATCCCACACTGACTAAAATTTGGTCTTATTTTTGCTCCAGGTGATACAGTCCATCTTAGCTTATCATTATATTGCTATGTGTATAACAATCTCAATGAATGATATCTAAAATTATTTTGTCCCACACACTTTAGAGAGCTCCAAAGTAGAAAGCTACTTGTTTATGTTTTCTCTCATTCTAAGGTATTTCACTCTTTCTGTGTACCCATGTTTCCAAGGGCCATAACTTTCTTTTTATTAAAAGTCTTCTTTTAACATACCTTGCTGTGTAAAACTACTGAAAATAATCTCTCACATTCAAAAATGATTTAAAGGGGCTGGAGAGACGACCCTGGTGTTCTCTCTCTCTCTCTCTCTCTCTCTCTCTCTCTCTCTTTCTCTCTCTGCTTGAAAATGAATAAATAAAATATTTTTAAAAATGATTTAAAAATATGCGATTTTAAATTTTGGGAGGGGTAAGAATAATATAAAATTCTAAGCTTATAGCTTTGTTGTTGTTTTTCCCCCTCTATCTCACTATCTTAAAAATGTCATTCTATTATTCTTGGTTGATATTTTAAAAATATAATAAATAAAAGAAGTGACTAGCTGTATTTCATTTTTTTGTATTTAACTTGCACAGAGTTCATGAATCACCATGGACTGGGAGGTTATTTGGAGTGTTTGAAATATTAAATAGAGGTACATTTCCTATTATTTTTCCACTTCTCCCTTCACCAAGTAGATGGATACTTTGCTATTTCTAATGAATTATTCTTTTTTTGCTTTATTTTTGATAATTGCTACTCAGATTTGCTTTTTGAAATATTTGATACTATTGCTATTGAATATAATGATTTCATAGTTTTTAGTCCCAGAATTAAAATTTCTGTCTTAAAACTGCAAATGCCCATGATATTTACATTATTTATCATTCAAAATATTTCTGCTATATATCATATCGTTGCAATCTCTAGCTCTCTGTCCTTCCATGAAGCACTAGTGGAAATTTGCGGCTGATAGGTGATTTTTGCGACTTCAATAGCACATGTTTTGGCTCCCCACATTTTTAACTTAACTCTTTTAGCCAGGATCACTTTCTGTACAAAGCTGTGTTTTATTTCTTCTCTTCTGTCATATGATTAGTTTCCTATTGGTCCTACCAAATCAAGCAACAGCAGCACATATTACCAATATTCTAACATTTTCCAACCAAATCGAGATTCCTTGTCCCAGAAGACAATTTTAGCATAGTGATCATAAATTCACCAGGAAACATGTAAGATTTTTTGCTATTTACATTGTGATAGTCTCACTTGTCACTATTTATTATTTTTAACAGTTTAGGGTCTGTTAAATGCAAGGAGTGCTTTCATCTTTTCCAGGGCTTTTGTATTATAATGTTAGAAAGCATACCCAAAGTAGATTAAACATAAAGGAAAGTTTATTTGTTATTTAGTACTGATGACTATGATAATTTTATATTGTTTTAAAAATAACATTGCACTATACTATAGAAAATATATATGCTATAGAATTGAGGAAAAGGAATGCAAAATAAAGATTAATCACAACTCAACAGAAATTAAAATAGCATAGCTTCTACCCAGACACTTTTGCAGGACACTAATCTCATTGGATTGTAGGTACCTATGTAAGAGTATAATGGACTCTCTGAGGAAACAGAACAATTTAAGAGACCAGTACCACATAAGCTTGATGACTAGTCAAGCTAAAGATGAAAGACAAGCTTTTGGCCAATGTGATTGGTGAGTGTTCATGAGGAAGGACAAGATTCTCAAGGAGTGTGTTTGAATGAATGAATCTGTGTATGGCAATAAGCCTTGAATTCTTTCATATTGTCTCTGAAACAAAGGATAACCTCAATGCAAGTGTCAGGGATGTAATTTTTATGCAATACAAAAGACTACAGAGAATTTCCTTTCACCCTGCACCTCAAATTATAGATGATTAAGATGTCTAAAAAGGAAATAAGATATTGGTTTATTTTAAATAACAGTAATCACTTTTTTTAGAATAATCACCACACATATGCACATATGTGGAGAGGAGAGGAGAGGAGAGGAGAGGAGAGAGAGAGAGAGAGAGAGAGAGAGAGAGAGAGAGAGAGAGAGAGAGAGAGAGAGAGAGAGAGAGAGAGAGAGAGAAAACAAGTTATAAAAAAAAGAAAAAACAAGTTATTATGAACAGTGAATTTTACTTTGGTGCTTACAAAAATGCTTCAGTATCCTTATATATCTAACAAATATTATCTGTATTTCATCCTCTACCTCTCCTTGAAATGAAAGAAAAAAAAACAATGTAAGAGAGTATAATTTCATCTTTAGCATAGTATCTATTAGGAAGAAAATTTATGAGTGCAGATTTGATGATTTGATGGCTTTTTATTTATTTGTGTGTATGCATATATATATATATACATATATGTATGTATATATTGAGTACACAGGATAAATCTTTCAGGTCTGTCTTCATTGTTCCACTTCACTTGAGGCAGGGTTTCTTCAACCTCACCCTGCTATACTTTATTTCTGCACCATCCAAGATGTTCTGAGATATTCTTCTGTCCCCACTTCCCATCTTGTAATCAGAATACTGGGATACAGGAGCCTGCTGCAGTTTCAGGTTTTTATGGGGTCCAAAGGTCTTACTCAGGTACTCAGGCGTGAACTGTGAATGCTCTGTCCATTGAGCCATCTCCACAGCCTGGTAACGATTTTTTTCAAAGTAATTAGGTTAGCAAAATCAAGTTTATCTAGCTACAATGAAATGCCTACTGATAGGAGGTATGTGATTTTACTGACACTGGATTGGATTTAGATGTACTTATTGCTCAAGCAATTTATAAGAATATGTAAATCTAAAAATCATAAGAAATCAATGAAAATTTTTACCACCACTTTTCAGAGTTCTGCAATAAAGCAAGTAATAAAGTCAGAGTGTGAAGAAATGACTTCATTGCATTTATGAGAAAAAGAATCTATCCGTATTAAGAACTGCAGAGAAAGATGATTCTGAAGCTGTAACTTTAGCTGAAAAGTGGTTTTATATAAAAGATTCATGACCTCGACTTGATTAATTCAATATGTTTTACTGCCTTATGCTTGCTTTAATTTAAGTTAAATTATCTGCTATTAAAAAAGTTTTACCCTCAAAGCATCTTCTTTATCACCCAGAAGTATATTTAGCATCAATAAAGTCCCTTCTTCTATAATGTCTCCTTTGTAATCTTTGAGGCTACTGTTGCAAAATTTGTTTAATAAATATAAATGGTTACTCTCCCCATATTCAGTGTTTGGTCCTTATTATAAATAAGATGATTTAATAGCAATTACATCAGTATTGAAATTTTTCTTTATCATCTCTTGGATATGCTGCTACTGTAGCAATTAGACTTCCTGGCAAACCATAGTTTTATAATGCTTCTTAATTAATATTGGAAATGTTATTGAGCTAAATGCTAAAGTAAATAAAAATTAAGATTAAAAATTTTCAGTTATAAAGCCTAGAATGTTTTTGCATGCCTGTAACACAAACATTGAGTTCTGCAGGCTGGAGGACCATTGGGGTTCCCTGGTAAGAAGATATGAAGCCCAAGGTTCAGTGCTAGAGCTTGTCTCTGGGATATAAAGGAGAAGAGTGGGAGAGGAGGATAATGAAATCTCCCCTTGGCCTCCACATGCATGTGCATTGGGCATGCTCAGCGTGCACGAGCACACATGCGCGCGCGCGCACACGCGCACACACACACACACACACACACACACACACACACACACTATGGTAGCTTGAATTAATGTCCCCCTATATATCAGGAGTTTTATTAAAAACTTCTCTCCAGCCTCCTGACTAGAGGAGACCTAAATTTGAGGGGATTCTACTGTCCAGCCCTAAGGTGTTACTGGTATGTAGAGAGCATTCTGAGTGCTGCCTGGGGTTCCACTGGTTTGTCTGTCTGTGTGTGTGTGTTTGATTGGAAGATGCTGGTGTTGGTTTTATTTCTCTCTGTTTGGATCTGAAAGCTTCAAATAAATCACCACCAAAATAATCAAATAAATAATTAAATAAATCACACACCAAATAAAATAAATCAAATAAATAACACACCAAAATAAAAAGAAGAGACAGAAAGAAAGAACGAAGACAGACAGAAAGGAAGGAAGAAAGAAAAAGAAAGAAAGAGAGAGAGAAAGAAAGAAAGAAAGAAAGAAAGAAAGAAAGAAAGAAAGAAAGAAAGAAAGAAAGAAGAGAAAGAAAGAGAAAGAAAGCTTGCATTCTGGGGTCGGAATAAAACCATGGTTCTTAGTTGATTTTTATTATCTTTTATTCAAGGTAGCCAATGAATCTTCTAAAGACTATTGAAATCTCATCTGTAAATTGGTAAATCAAAGCTACTGAAACATATAAAGCATAAAGTACAATGTCCTTGAATACTACTTATGTGTTTTCTCAAAAGATGAAAGTATTGTCCTGCAATAGAGAGTGTGTTACTATAGTATCTTAAATATGTTTAACATTGTAAAAGTTTGATCATGTGTTTGTATGTTTGTAAAATATTTGTTCATAGGCAGGTAAAACAGAACATTCTCAATTTTTCAGTTCAAGAACTCAGTAAGAGATACATGTAACATAATGACCAGAAGGATTCAAATAGCCTATAATTTTGAGATGATAAAATGCAATAAAAGAAGAAGATGCTACCAAAACTGACCATTTTTTTGTGAGGTCTTGAGTTCTATTGCTTCAACACTTCTGTCTTCCCAGGAGGGGCCTATGCCTCAAGTAGTTGCATTTTCCTCTGAAGCATCTGCTTGTAACAAAAGTCCTGGAACAGCTAGGAAATTTGAATAAAATCCTATTTTATTTAGTATTTGGATTTTCACTGAGAAAACATTTTGAATTATTGTTCATTATATTTAAAGCCATCCCAAGCTCCCCTCCCTAAAATCTTCTTTTATGAATTTCCTAAGATATAATGCTTCTCAATGGTGATGAAAATATGCTACTATCTTTAAAGAAAATGATTAAAATTTTGGAGCAGCAAGATAAATGACTGCATAAGAGTGTAGATTCTGTGACTGAAGGATAGCTAAGTAGATACAGATCCTGACACACAAAGCTAGGTACCTGAGATTGGATCTCCAGAAGGCTAGAAGCTTGGACAAACTTCTGAAGGGATGCAAGCAAAGGATTGATACAGTGACCAATGAGAAATCCTGTTGCAAAAACAAGGTAGAAGGCCAGGACCAAAGAGGAAGATGTCTTCTGACTTCCAGATGTGTGCTGTGGAAGGAACACACACAACAACACACACATACACACACACAATTATGTATGTGTGTTCTTTCTGTTATTCACTGTTCATTTCCATTACCAGCAGGCAACCATGCTATGAGCTTCCTCTTACAGGGAGTTTTGTAGCAGAGTTTCTCAGCATTATCAGGGCTGGTGCTAAGGATTATTTAATTTCATCAGATTCTCTGAGTTGTAGCAAATTCATCACAACCAACATTTAATGTCAAAATTAATTTCTTCCCATATTCTGCCAACATTATATATGAAGTCAAACTTCTCAGAAAATACTCCATTTTAACAATTTTCTCCTTCCTCTGAGGTTTTTTTTTTTAGATTTAAGGATCATCATATAAGTCTATAGATCAGGTCTATAATATTTACTTGATATCTGGTTAAATCATCTCTACTATGTCAACTGGGACTATAGAATTTGTCTTATGAGGCCTCTCCTCCTCCAAAAGGCTGGTGGAAAATTTTGAAACAGTAAAGAGCTTTATACAACAGTTCTTGAGGTCACTGGATAGGCACACATTTTTACCTCTGCTCTATTATCTTGGCCATAGTAAACCGTGAGACCATGCAGGTTTAAAGAATCGGACAATACATTTTGCCTTTTCATGGGGATAGTGATATACAAGTTCATTGACAGAAGTTTTAATAAAAGATATAAAAAGAGTGCACATTTAATGAATTTAGAAAGAAAATAACTTAGATCAGGTTCTTAAATTGGGTGGGTGTTAGTTTAGGTATGCCTAATTCCCAACACTCTGGAGGTTCACAACCAACTAGCTGCACTGGGAGACCCTGTATGAAAACATAAAAAACAAGAGCAGAGAAAGACAGAATCAACCTAGTCCTAAATACTTATGTTAGTGAGTTTAGCAATTTTGATGTTTTAGATGTGTTATTGGTTATAGTAGCAACCCTGACCAGAGAAAATTAAGGTGATGTGGAATTCAAGATGACAAGCTCCAGGGCTAATGAGTGGTAAAAATACTATAAAAGTATTCAGTTACCCCCATAGCATGTACCTTTTTTGTGGATTTATTCTTAGTTTGAGTCAAATATATACAAATCACCATTCCCAATGGACTTTCTGATATGTTTGAATTGGTGTGGCTGATGCAAACTGAAGGATGAAAATGACATTTAATTGCTAATTTAAAATCAGTCAGGTGGAAAAATAAGTGTTAGTGATTCCAAATGTATGGTCAAGGAAACTGGGAAATACCAGGTACTCAATCAACAGCAGTGCACATGTCCTACATTTCTGAGAAATGAGTATCATCCTAGTTGTTTGACTCATTCTTGGTACAATGTACATGAGTGATAAAGAGGGCTTGATGGTTATCCCCTCAGAAGACACACACAAAACACTAATGTTGTTAGAGAAGTTCTTGACATTCTTTGAGTTGTCACACTACAGTATAAGATTAAAATTTTTTCAACTGAAAATAATCGTATTTGATGAAAAGCTTGGGCTACAACCCTATGAGATAAAACAAATGAAACTATGCTTTTTTGACCTTCTGGAAGAAAAAAAGAAAAACAATGTGGGATTTCCAGGGTATTTAAGCCTGTGAAATGATCCTGTGCAATAGATGGAGAGCAGTTCTTCTTTTCCTAAACCCAGGAGGAAAAGGGCTCTAATTAGATGATAAATCAGAGTGACAGTCTATCCAGGAACACTTACAAGATCCTGGAAAGGATTATTTTATGGGTAAGTGTACCATCAACTTTTGGATAAAAAGAGTCACTTTCAGTGGTACTTTTAATAGCTCAGTCTGAGGAATGCCTCAGCTGACCTCTCTGTAGACACTAGCTCATGACTTGGTGACAGAAGGCCTCAGTGTCATATTTCAAACACAAATCTAAAGTGTATCTCAATATGCCTGAAGGGACACTCTCTCCCTTCTTATTCTTTCTCCCTCTTCCTTCCCCCTCCTCTCTCTCTCTCTCTCTCTCCCTCTCTCTCTCTCTCTCTCTCATTTTTCTTTTGGTGAGAACATTAGATCTCTACACCTTGGGCCAGTTTCAAGTGTATGACACATTGATGTTACCTCTGTTCACATTGCTGTAATGTTTCCAGATCATCTTCCTTGTCATAAGGCCACGAATGTAGCCCTTTGATCACTGTTTTAACATTCTGCCCTCCAGTCTCTAGAAAATGCCATTCAACTCTTCATTTTCATGACTTTAACAATTTTATATTCCATACATAAGCAATATCATGTCCTGGTTTTCTTCAAGGATCTGATTTATTTTATGTAGCATAATGTTATTTAGATTTATCAATGCTGTACTAAAATTTGTGGTCATGTGCATAAGAAAACTGTGTTGAAGATATGCAGAAAATAGAACAAAGCATATCAAAATGTGAAAGAAGCCAGTTAGGTGATTCCTGACTTTAATCTCTGCAGTGGGAGATTGTGGTAGGAGGATCTCCCTGAGGCCAGCCTAAGCTACAGAGGGAGTTCCAGATTAGCCTGATCTGGACCAAAATTCTGCTTCAACCTCTTGTCTTGTAAAATACAATGATAATACATATGATAATTACTATACAGAAAAGAATAATAGGTAAATGTAAATGATCAGAGAAATATATAGTAGCAATAAATACATAATAAAAATTTAAAATAAATAAAATCATTTGTATTATGGGGGAAAACAAAACAAAAGAATCACCATCTCTAGAAAAAGAAATGAAAAAAAAACATTCTCTATTCTGTATATTCTGGGTTTGTAATTATTTTAAAATTAAAAAGTCCTGAATTTCAACACATTTTACTTACAGATGGATATCTGTGATGTATAATAATGAACAACATACATTATCATATAAATTAGAGTTCAGAAAATATGACAGGACAAATGAAAAACAGTTAAATACACATACTGACACATGAGAAAATGAAAATCATTAGCTTAAAAGATTCAAAGTGTAAGTATAAGTAGAATAGGCAAGGACAAAAAGAAGTTGCTATAGGTATTCTCATTAAAAGAAAAAGAAATATAGAATATTAATAATTCTAAAATGAAACATACTTATACATTATACAAAGTATAATGTGTACATGGATACAACATTAGTTAGTCTTTTGTCATAAAATAAATCCATTAAATTAAAAATTAGAAAAGGAAGGTGATTGAAGAAATAAGAAACTATATTAATTTCTTCATATTTGTGGGGGCTTTATTACTCAGTTACTCTCTAGCAATAAATAGGATTTGAGAAGGTACTCATCTCTGACAATAAAAATATACTAAGGATAGTTTGAATAACATAAAATGACATTGATAAACATGTTCAAATAAATTTATGTCTCATGAAATATGAGATGTAGTAAGTTATGAAATCAACATTTTAAAAAAAACACCATTATTGACAAGAGTTATTACTAAATGCTAAAAAATCATGATGGGGGAAAAACCTGAAAAGTGTTTTTCACAATCTCAAAGAAAATCTCCCAACACGGTGAAAAATCAAAAGCAAAAGATTCTTTTACTACGGACACTTCTGTATGACAGTGTTGAGCACAATGGACAAGCTCAGAACACATCAGAGTGAGCTTGGTTTCTTTTGTTCCTTGTTGTGTTATTTACAGAAAAGAAAACCATCACTTTACAGTGGTACAAAAGACAAAGAGGTCTCAGGAAATGGTTCTGGTTTGTTCCCCCCTTCTTTCTTTGACTTATTAGAAAATATTGAGCAACTAAATGCATGACTAATCCTTAATTAGATACTGATGGATCAAAACAAATGATCCAAAAATAATGAAGGATGTTGCTGGAATAATAAGAATTTCGATGTGAACTATAATTTGGATATTGATATTTCCTTCATGTTAAATTGATTCAATATTTATCTGTGTTTGAAGTACTGCTATATTGTCTGCAAGGTAAATGTCATGTA
>PVHP010044774.1:0-13921 GCA_004024765.1 Zapus hudsonius | reverse complement strand
AAAGGCCAGGTGCCCGGGTCTCAGCCCTGCAATGAAACCTCCGCCGCCGCGGAGAGCCTGGAATCCGTCCCGGGGGATAATGGCGGGAGCCAGAGGGGGCGGGAGGGCTCGGCCCTCTGCTCCACAGGGGAGCAGAGAGCTGCTCGCGAACCCCGTCTGCTGCAGCCCAGGGGTTCGGGAGGGAGGGAGAGTCCGAACTCGGGTTCGGCCGGTGTCCAAAGCCTGGATATCAGTTGAGGGGGGTCAAACCTTTCGGAGAGTCCTGGCGAAGTTGTTACTCGGTCACCATCTTCTCTTTTAATGTTTTATTTGGAAAATATATCAGTGAGAATTTTGATAAACTTTTGGAGATAGTACTATAAATTGATTTTTTATACAGTAGTTTCAACATAGTTTATAAAAAAAAAGACCTTACTTTCCCTAATGAATTGCCTCAACCTTTATCAAAATTTAATTGATCATCTGTGAGTTACTTCCGTTCTTGACTTTCCATCCTACCCCATTCATTTCTAGTATTATAATTTGTGAAAATAGTGCCCTGTCTTCCTTCATGGCTGTAACTTTCTAGGGAACACTGAAACCACTTGTAATATCATTAGTTCATATTATGCTTGCTTTCAACATAGCTTTTGTTATTCAAGATCATTTGTATATCCACACAATTTTATAAGTCATGGTGACAATTTCATCGACATTTTTCAATATGTTTAGATCATTATGGAATTCAGAGATCAATGTTGGATAATGTTAGGAAAACAGCACAGTTTTGAAGTGCTTTCCTCACAAACATGAGGACATGGATTTGGAAGCCTTTGATCCTATTGCCAGGTAAGCAGAGACAGAAGCATTCCTAAGGCTTTCTGGCTACAGAATTTCATCAAATAGGTTATCGCCAGGTTCACTGAGTGACCCCGCCTCAAAAGATAAGATGAAGAATGGCTAAGAAAGTTACACAATATTGAAATCAGGCCAACATACACACATACACACACACACACACACACACACACACACACACACACACACACAAGTATGCATGACACATAAAATTTTGGGAAAATGGCTTTTTAACACTGTATATTTCCTCATCCAAGTTGCTGTTACATATTTTCTTTTACCTTAATTTCTGCCAAAAATCTTTCATATATATAACTTCTATGCTTGTATTACATAAATTTCTCTGTAGAATTTCTATGTCTATTTTGCTATAATTTCATGCATATGAAAATGTACTTTAATTTTTATTCCAATTTTTAATATTGTTAGACAATCATTTTTATATGTTTCGTGTGTTGCAAACTTACTCTACCAATTATATCTCAGATTTTTTGCAGGCAATTAACAATCTTTATGTAGATTATGTCATTTATGGCTAGAAAGAGTTTTGGTTTCTCCTTTACATTATATGTTCCTGTAATGTTTCCATTATTGCACTGCTTCAAGTTCTAGCACAAAATTGAACATAGCTGATAAGAATTTGAATGATTGTATCTTCATATTATCATGGAAAAGCACAATATCTCATATAACATATAATAATTTCAAGAAATTTATTGATTTTTAAAAAAAATCTGACAAAGTTATTTTCTTTTTTCTTTTGATTACATATATGACAGTGATTCCTTCTTTTGTGCTTATTACTTACATTAATTTACATAATTTGAGTTTAAATGTTTGGTTGTGTGTTCCTTCCAATGATGTAAGCTTACATTAGATGCTTTGATATTTTCTAATACAAATTTAAATTAAATGCATTCTACTAAACTTATAGTTCCAGCCCAGAAAGTGACTGCATCACTATTTTCAACATTACTCAGGTTTTTTATTATCCATAATGAGATAAATTTAATGAACAAATAATGAGTTGTTATCCCCATTTCCCCAGTTCCCCTCTTCCCCATCCCCAGTCAGCAGGATGTCCTCCTCCATTGGCAGTCTGGATCAGTTCATGAGGGTAGGGGATTATGGATAACCTAGGCAGCCAGGTTCCACTTGCATTAGTATGTTGTTACTGAGGGGCTCAATGTCTCTGGGAGTTCTCCCCCACCATGGCTCTTACAATATTTCTGCCCCCTTTTTGCTTAGTTCCCTGAATCATGGTGGGTGAGTATTAGGGCTGCTTTATTGTTGAGGTGTTAGGAGATCTCTATACTTCTCTATACTTCTGCTTTATGTTGTGTTGAAAATAGTTGGTGCCTGTCTGGCTTATCCTGTGTTGACTGATTGGCTGTGGTTGTGGGTATCTTGCTTATCCCACCACTATCTGTGGGGTTCCATGTGGATCCTCCATGGTATGTCTGGGGTGGCTCATCTCTTGCCAGGATGTCAGGTATTGGCCTGTGGTTCTTTAGTAGGGTTGGAGGATCCACAGCATCTCCATCGGAGAGTGAGATCAGTATAGGTTAACTTAGATACACATTTCTGATTTAGCTAGATTCTGTTGTTAGTAGCCTCTTTGTAAATCACTTGTATAGTGCATCTCTCTTTGGGGGCCCAAGAGTTTGGTGTCCAGTGTATTTCGCCCTGAGTCCCCAGTTCCAGTACTCAGATATTTTTTTAAGTTTATATTCATGCAATGTTTAGAAATAATGGTTCAACTTAAATATGTGTATTTTTAATAATCTTTGTTTTGAAACTTCTATTTCTCTTTCCTTAGTTAAATCAATTCAAAAATATTTGAGCTTAATAAGAAATAATTACTTCAGGCTAGTGTTACTAACAGGCTTAAAAGACATACATTGTCATGTTGTTTTTTTTTTTTTTTTTTCTGTGTGTTTACCTTGATTTGAACAATAGATCTCCCATGAACTAGTAAAACGCTGCTTCCTATGATGTTCTTTGGGTGAATGGCAGTTAATTTATGTTTCTATTTGTGTGTGTGTGTGTGTGTGTGTGTGTAGGCATGTGTGCATGGCTTCCACTCTGAACAGGTGCTGCTGGCCAGAGAAAAACCCTGGTTTGTTCCTCAGACAACCCCATCATCTTTTTTGACAGTGTCTTTTACTGGCCTGCAGTTTGCCCAGTCATTAGACTGCCTGTTCAGAGAGGCTCAGAGGTCTGCTTGTCTCTTCATACCTTGCTCCCAGGTGATAAGGAGACACTACTATGTGGGCTTTTTCATTTGAATCCTGGGGATTGAACTTTGGCTCCCATGAACTTTAATGACTGAACTCTCTTTCTTTCCCTGCTTTTAAATTTTAATAACAATGGCTGGAGAGATGGTTCAGTGGTTAAGGCACTTGCCTCTAGTGCCTAAGGACCCGGGTTCAATTCCCCAGAACCCACATAGGCCAGACCCACAAGGTGGTGGCCCTGGTGCATTCTCTCTCTCTCTCTCTCTCTCTCTCTCTCTCTCTCTCTCTCTCTCTCTCTCTTTCTCTCTCTCTCTCTCATCTTTGCTTTAAAATGAATAACTAAAATATTTAAAAATTTTTAATAACAAGTAATTTTTAAATTATTTACTCATTTTCAAGCAGAGAGAGAGAGAGAGAGAGAGAGAGAGAGAGAGAGAGAGAGAGAGCACACAGCAGGGCCACCACCTTGTGGGTCTGGCTTATGTGAGTTCTGGGGACTTGAACCCAGGGCCTTAGGCACTGGAAGCAAGTGCCTTAACCACTGAGCTATCTCTCCAGCCCAGTAATTTTTAAATATATTTCAAATCTCTATTTGCCATGGAGAATGAAGAAGATATGTACCTTCAATTCTTACACATCCAGTACTTGGTTTAATTTATCTGTCCTGACAAGATCCTTGGTGGACTTGGATTGCATAAAATAAGGTCAATGACCTGGGCAGAGTAAATTCACATATGTGTCTCATTCACTGTAGTGTTCTCAGGTATTAGAAATCCTGTCTGAAGTTTTGGTTTCTCTCATGCTTCAAATCTGTAAGACTTTTCATCTTACTTTCAACCAAGGTGCAGATGTGGTTGGAATATCCGTTTCTCAGAGACAGCAGCAGTGAAATCAAATATAAATAAACAACAAAACAGAAAAGAAAAAGGAGTAAAAAAATTACTCTCTATTCTTTGGTTCACTCAAAATTTGAGGGTTTTTTTTTTCTTGTTTTTTTTTTTCTTTTTTGTTTCAGGCTTCTACACCTTACTAGTTATTTGGGATTTTGACAGAGTATGTTAAGATGTTTGAGTCTTGTATTATCTATGACTTCATTATGCTATGGGTTTTTCTTTAATTTTCCAGTCATTTGTTTTTTTTGTTTGTTTTTTAATCTTAAAATTTACTTCTGCTGCCTCAAATGAAGCTGTTTTATTTATATATACATTTTTTGCCCCAAAATCCAGGATGGCTGGGAATGAAAGTGAATGAGAAATTTACATTATTGCATTGTGTGTGTTCATTCCAAAAATTTAGGTGCTAATCTCTTGTGGGGACAGGCTTTTGGGAATATTTCTTTTTCTAACAATCTGAGCATCCTTCAGCCCAGTTATGTTTACATAGAATATCTGCCATCATAATGTTATAATACCTTCCCAAATTCATACCTAACTTCTGCTATAAAGTGTTGACCTGTTTACAATAAGATGATTAGATGTTTATGGAAACCATTCAAAAGACTAAAATGATAAAGTCATTAATAAAAGGTATGATGAAATGACATAATATTCACCTATGAAGTTTTGAGAAGGCTTCTTATAGCCATTAACATTTAATCTGGAATATAAATAGAAGAAGATGGTGAACAAACAGACATGGCTGTCTTCATGATTTAATATTGCTGGTATATTCATAAAGTATAATATAGAGTTAAATATTCCTGATTCCTTTTTAATATTCAATGTCAACCATCTCTCCTATGGAAAATATAATTAATTGTGTTGGAATGTTTTCACTTATTATACTTTAATATGTGCCTGAAACACTTTGTTAAGGCTTCAGAAATCCCAACTCTACTCAATTTTTATGAGTTGCTGAATTGACCAGATGGCTAATATCACTCATTATACTATGAGAAGGTGACAGTTGCTATATTCTAGAAAAATTATATCCTTAAAACCCATGATAAGATGTTTAACCAAATGGATATATTTCTCTTTTAATTCTAAGTATATGATGAAAAAAGTTATTAAATTAAATATTTTTTCAAAATAATTTCTGGAATCTTTTTTTTTACAAATATAAATGTTCCTTGTCATTTTGTCTTGATTTTAAGAGAGATGTGCTGATGATCTTGAGAAGTGCTTTCCTGAGGATGAGTTGTGAAAGTTATTTTATTCTTCTCTAAGATACCTCAACCCATTATTCAGATATTCAATTCTATACTCGAAAAAAACTTTCAGTTATAAGCCTTAAGACAGTATTTCTTCGTTATTTTTGATTAAAAATCTTCACTTTTCCATTTTTCAACATGGCATAAAGCTAATAACTATAAAATACTATGAATTTACATGATATAATGGTATCAAACTGCTATGAACATTCCTAAGTGCTCACCCTATATGTCAATAATTCATTCATGGGTGAAATAGACATTGAGTACCTCTAGATATGCCTGTACCCACAGAAAACATTGAAAATGATTGGGGAGAAAACACTTGTATTGCAATAATAATACTGATCTGTGTTACTGACATCATTTTCATCTGGTATCGTGTCATGTGGTCACTTTAAAACTAATGGTCATCATTAAAAGTTTTTCTATCTATTTGACAGAGATAATATAAAATCAATTCAAAATCATCTTATAATTAGACCAACATTTGAAGTGATGGAAGTTACCTAAGGAGTCTGTGGGAAATATTCATACTTTTATTGAAAATCAAATGTGAGGTAGTCTGTTTCGGCTTTCAAATTAAATACAGAGTGATATTTTTCCATGGATATTTTATGATCACAGTATGAACAACATTTCATTAAGCTACATTTGCATTAATTTAGTGGGCAATGACATCTCAAATCAAGAGAGCTGGATGAGCAGAGACCTCAGAGGTCTTTTCCCCCCTGTTGGCAATGGCATATACACTCTCTTACTATAAAAATTCACTACAGGAAAACATGTTCTCATAAATGTTAATATATCTTCCTATCAGTTTCCAACTTGGGAGGCTGGTCTTATGAAAATAATCAATTTGGATGAATTACCATAGTTCCTGTTGCCACTGTCCACTGTTAACTGAAATGAAATTCAACTTACTGTAATATAGAGTCTCATGCTAATATAAGTAATATAATATAATATAAATATAATGCCATGGCAAAAGTAACAGTGACAAACAACTTCTTAGTTAGAAAATGTAATCTAATGTTCAAGAAGCAACCATGAATTTTCAATTGTAACCATTTTACCTGGGCAAAACCCAGAACAAAACCTAAACAAAATTTCACATATTCCTTAAACAGGGATTTTTTATGTCACATTTGAATCCATTATAGGCATTAATTTGATCTTTCAGACAATTATGAAGCAATTCATCTTTATTTCTATAAACTTAGTTTCATGAAAGCTTCAACTCTTGCTGTCTATAACTAAAAAAAAATCTGTTTTCAACGATTTTACTTTTCCAAGTACTTGTTGCGTGTATGCCTTAAATAACATCAGAATTTTCAAACTTAATTTGACAATCTGAAGTGGAGGGACCCACTTTATTTTATGGACTAATATATTTGGTCTGGTTCCTGCATAATTTAACTTCATATATTTATAAGCATTGATATACACTTTATAGTATGAACAAAATTAATGGAATTTCTTGGAGTACTTGATACACTTAATGAATATTTATTGAGTGCCTAGTACATAATAAGAAATTGAAAAAGAGAAATGAAGTAGAACAATATCTTTCACCAAAACTAAAAGTTCAAAACCTGGCCTCCTTGTGGCGATTAAATTCTAGAAGGAGTAATCCAGCAAGCATTAGTGCAATCTAAGAAGAGTAATGGTTCACAGAAGTTTTGGGCATGCTGAATATGAAAGTTTATCTGAGCCAAAACACTGGACACCTCTTCAATTCTTTCGAACTTCCCTTCTTATACACTCCCTACTCCCAGCTCACCTCTTTGTTCTAAATCTTGCAACAAACTTTTGTGCTCTGGACACAAACTCAAGATTCCTGAAGAAACCTGATAGAATAGATGGGGTGGTACTTTGAATCACATGTGTTCTGAATGCCTGGTTCCCTGACAATGGGAATTTTGGAGGTAGAACCTTGCTGGAGGAGGTGTGTTTTGGGTGGCCTCACAGAGGAGTATTGTAGCCAGCTCCTCTTTGACAAAACTTAGTTCACTATCTTGCTGCTCTGGTAGCCCTGTGGTGGCAGAATTGGTGTCTAGCCTCTACTCTACCATCTTTCCCAAGGCAGTCATGAAGTTTCCTCTCAAGATGGTAACCCTAAATAAAATTTACATCCCATCATATATTTTTGGTAGAGTGCTTTACCTCAGTGATGAGAAGGTAATACAAGAGATGGCTCAGGGTCCAAATCCTGCTTATTAATTCTTTACTAATCCATTACATTTTATACAAAATAACTTAAAATGTGAATGTATGAAAATCTATTAGACCAACCTAATAGGTTTTTTTAACATAGGAATTTTGATATTTCACAAGAAATGTTACATTGCAGAGTTAGTAACATAATGGCTCTTTTATTAAAAAAATGATTCATAATAGTGGACCAATAGTAATGGGATAAAACAATGGTAACCACAAGAGCAATGCATGTCCTTTTTTTGAGACAAATTTCATGTTTTATTACATGGGCATTCTCTATTATATTTTTTAAAGTTTTATTTAAACTAAAAATTTAAAAACAGCATCTTAAATGCCAAGTTTTATCTGAAGTGAACTCTGCTATTAGGCAATAGATGTTTCTATTTCGATAATTTTCCAATAAATATTTCAGACTTTGTGAGACTATGAGATGATGGAAAAACCTCCAAATTTCATTAGATTCGGTGAACTCTGCCAGTGAAGAACTATCAGGTATGAAAAGATTTCTGCCTGAAAATTAGTAAGCTCTGGTAAAATTGTCAGTAAATTCTATGGTTCATATTTTGAGTTTGAGTTATATTTCTTTTTTTAACAAGTTTTCATGTGTTTAGGCTCTATTATGCATAAACATGGTATCAAATATAAGGAGTATAGAATATGACTTATAAACCTAATAATATACTCATCAGAAACCAAATCTATATCCAAAGGTCAAAAAATGTCAATGGATTTAAGAAATGCATGTATCTCAATGATTTTTGACATTTTCATACATATGTGTTCCATGTTGTACACAGGTACCCCACGTTCCCCTCACTTATCCCCCTCTATCTCACTGCACTCCTTCTCCTTCTCCCTTGCTATTGACTCTTCCATGGAAGACAACGACCACACCTCCCTGACAACCTTTAACTGTAATTAGGTGATTAAGGAGTTTTCAATTCTAAGGATGTATCACCTCCTGTACAACAGACCTGAAATCCAATTTTAAAGCTGTTGTTTAAGTCCATAACCCTCCAGCAACTATGGTACCAAAAGATACTTCCTGCAGTATTGTAGAATGCAGGGTTCACTGATGGGTGGTCTTGTGGATGACCTCTCTGACAGCAGCCTGCATAGAGGCTTGCAGCAGTAAGAAATCTCGCCACAAGGACGGTCTTCTTCCACCTCAGCTCCAATTTGCTTTCTGTGTATCCTATGCCTGACAGGTATGGTGCCTTCAGATTTTCAGTTCTTTACCTTTCTTTAAGTATTGCATTAGACATGTTTAATTTTGGGATCGTCAGTTATCTCTAGATACATGTCACCAAATGTTGATAGAAAGAAAGATTTTGAGCAGGAAAGTAATTTCTGCCAAACAACTTTATTTTAAAGTAAGGGGCATAATAGGTTTGGTAGTTTATAAATTTGTTAGAGTGCTTGGGGAAAACAAACAAATATATATATATATATATATATTAGTCCCAAGGCCGAGAATCCTGAAAACCCAGCTGAAAGGCTTATTTCATTGATAGCTAAATTAAAAATTAATTAAATGGATAATATCAAAAATATCTGATATATATTACTATGAGGGCATTCATTAAGAAGTTCTGGGGACTACAGATTTGGCTCAGTAGTTAACCTACTAGTTTACAAAGCCTTGGAGGTGCAGGTTCCTCACATCTTCAATACCAATGTATGGCCATGGACATATGCACAAAGAAGGCAAAAATCTGGAATTTTTTTTGCAGTGGTAAGAAGCCCAGGAGTATATCCTCTCCTCTCCTCTCCTCTCCTCTCCTCTCCTCTCCTCCTCATGCACGGAAACAAAGTTTCTACTTAATAGAAAAAAAGTTCCATTCTAAAAATAAGAACTTGGTTACATGAACATATTTATCAAGAAATCCAGAGAACTTACTTTGTATCAAGTCTCCTCTAAGTAGATAGCCTTTCTTTGTTGTTGAAATAAGTCTCTTCTTGTCCAAGAATTTTACAATGGCTTCACATCAGATGGATAAACCATAGGGATGTGTTTTTAACTTTTCTCTTGCTTCCATGAAGGGATTTCATTTCCAGACATTAAAAAATTGTGAAACCTATTATTAAAATATTATAATAGTAGCATATGAATAAAAATAATCTTTAACAGAATAGAAAGTAAAGAAATTGACATAGGCATCCAATTTAAATAAAAAGACTTCCACTTAACAAAGGAATGATGTATTAAACTTTATTCATAATCAGAAAAATTTCAAGTAAAACACAGTTATAACTCATTTATCATATCAATTGATATATAAAATAATGATAGTATATTACATCTACAATGTGTGGAGGAAACGGGACCCCTCAACTAGTTCTGGTAGCCATATCAGTAGTTTGAAAAATAGTAAAAATGTTGAAATGCTTAATTTATACATACATGATACACATACACAAATGGGAGAAGTCTTAATATTTCCACAGTGGAATTTCAACCAACTTTTATGCACAAAGCACAAACATACATATTGTTAAATATTTATAGAAGAAATAGGAAGAAACACTAGGATAATGCTGAAGGAATTCAGAGAACATAACCCTCGGAGGCATTAATAAAACTCAATATCACAAATAAAATTGAAATTTGTGAGAAAGACCTCACTAGCAGGCTAGTGCAGATACCAGTAGAAATATTGAAGTTTTTGAATGATTAATATTAGTGTCATATTAGAATAATATTGGAATAATAATATTCGTATTAGAATAATAATATATTATTAGAATATTAGAATAAATGTGTTCTGCATGATCAATCCTCAGCTGATAGCAGTTTGGGTTTTACATCATCACTAGAGCTGTGTTGTTGGGGACAGGCTTATGGGGGTTATAAGCCAGCTTTCCTCTCCAGTATTTGGCACACCTTCCTGCTGCTGTTTGCAGTGCTATGGCGGAGGTGATGTCCACCCCTCGGCTCATGCCATCGTTTTCCCTGCCAGGATGGAGTCTCCCCTTGAGTCCATAAGCCAAATAAATCCATTCCTCCACAAGCCACTTTTGTTTGGGTTCTTTCTGCACAGCAACAGAGAAAGTTTACTAAAACAAATAGCAAAATTTAGAAGAACAATAACAATGGTTAACATTTAAAACTGTTGCAAATAAAATGATTTTATATTCTAAATACTTAGATTATGGATTACTGAAAAGGAGAGAGGAACAAAAAGTGACTTGAAAAGGAGAAAAAATATGACACATATGTTAATAAAATGTATTTGAGATGAGACTCGGGTATAGCCTTTAATATTTCTCCAATTGGGTCTGAGAACTTCACATAAGTCTCTAGAGAGTTTTGGTGGGGGAAATTCATCTTTAGAAAGAATTCATGTGGATAAAAAGGGACTCAGTAAAAGTACTTTATTTAACTTATTTAGTACAAACTTCCACTACTATTAAATTCACTTGAATCTTCATTGCATATATGTTTTTATGCTCTGAAAGAAAAAATATTACTCATTTATTATGCATGTGATTGCTTTTTGCATACAAAATTAAATGTCAGATTGCTGAAGTAGAAGGTAATTTATGTTTTAAATGTCCATAAATATCATATCATTATGAGTGAGTCATTAATTACATATCCATGGAGTCATGAGAACTCAGACAAGTAAATGGGTGGCTTCCATCCTAAAGTACAGCTGTGATCCCTAGAACTCCAACCTCCCATTAGTGAATTTATGTGTGAGTGCTGGTTATATGTAGGCAGAAGTGTTGAAAAGTTATTGCAATATCAATGTAGCAGATAATTAAATGTGTACAGAATCCATTAATGCGGATAATTAAGATAGAACATCATTGGAGTTTATTATGAAATTATAATATCCTATAATCATTCCGAAAGACACTGCTTGTCATGCCATATTGCTTAATTATGGACAAGAAGTTCATTTAACTTGTAGTTGTAGTGATTAAAACAATTAGTATATGGTTAGTTAGGTCAAGTTGTAAAAGTTGTAATGAAAATATTGGCAAATCTAAGTGGGAGAACCAGATTTTAACATGCAACATTTCCTCAAAAAAGGATTGAATTTATTCTATTGAATGGTTCTCAATTAGCAAGAAATGGCAGTGCTCCCTTCCACTTAGTAGTTAGTGTATGATATTGTGAAATACTATCATGCACCTTAGAACTGCTAAATCAAAATGGAAACTTAGGAGAGGAAACATGCCAATAAACTTATAAACAAGTTTTGGTAATGACTATGTCTTTATGCGTCCGTATTCTCATGGATACATTGGTTATAGCCCTCAAATAGTCTTGTCATGATAATAAATGATATATTTGTGATTTTATATATATATATATATATATATATATATATATATATATATATTGCACATAGTAAATTTTTACATTCATTACCATAATATATCCTAGCATTGATTGCTCAACAATCTCTTTCCAAAATAAAAATTATCAAAAAATTCATATGAACATCCTATGAAAATGATTTTGCTGGCTGGTCATGGTGATGTACTTGTCTAGCACTGGAGGATGAGGCAGGAAGAGTTTGAGACCAGATAGACAAATACAGTTCAAGCTCTACTAGGGAGACTCTGCTTACTATTTTTTTTTCATTTCCATTAAAGACATTTTGAATGGGCTGGAGACATTGCTAAATGGTTATAACATTTGCCTGCAAAGCCTAAGGCCCCAAATTCAATTCCCCAGTAACCACATAAAGCCAGAAGCACAAAGTGACTCATGTACCTGGAGTCCCTTTGCAGTGGCTGGAGGCCCTGGCCTGTCAATTCTCTCTATCTCTCTTTTATCTCTCAGCTTGCAAATAAATAAATTAATAATTTAACACAAAAGACTTTTTCAAGCTTATGTTGAGCTCCCTTTCACTCTGCTATTTGTCTATTTCATTTCTATTTTCAGTTATCACAATCTTTTAGGTATATCTTTTGTCTTTAAAGCTCTAGGATTTAATTGAGTAGTAAGAAACACTCTCTACTCTCTTCTTGGCTGTACTGGATGTATCTCTCTAATATCCTCTATAGTAACAACATCCTTATGTCTTTGCGTGCCTGGAAGTATCTTGGGGACAGAGATTGTTTTACTTTCAATTCTCAGTGTCAACCAGAGAGCATCAGTATCAGATGACAGCCAGTGCTTATGTGACTGAGGATGGGTCTGACCAAGAGTGACTAATAAAATCAAAGTGCCTTAGGAGTTAGAGGCTGTTTTTCTCAATGCGGGAGGACTGATGTGTTCTAAGACAAATTCAAGAATCCTCTCAGCACTAGTAAAAGAAAGCTGTACAACTATTAACAGGAAACTGCCCAAGAAAAATGATCTTGTCGGATCCTGCTTTCTAGTGCATAGGAACTGCATTTATTCATATTTTGGGGGCATTTGAGACAGAGACATGTTAATGATCATGGCTAGGCAGGCAGCACATGTTTGTAGGGTTCATTTATGATCTCTCTTTTGTATCTCTTTCCTTTGTTTATTGTGAATTATGGAAATAAAACATATAATAGGTTAGAAATCACTACTTGTGACTGAAAAAAAAAAAGAAAAAGGAGCCAGAAGCAAAAAATATACATAAAATATACATGAAAGTAATTTAAAAACAAGTCATCCATGGTGATTTGTCTGGATTCTGCTCCCAAAGCTAACGAAGATTTGCACTAAATGAGAAAACTCTGAAGTTTGGATTCATGGTGATCCTTTCTCAAGGTTTCAGCAAGATTCATGGAAAAAAAGTTTCAAATTATGGTTTTCCCAAATACTTATACGAAGGGAAGTTCTTTGGTATGTTTCTTCCTTCCTTCCTTCCTTCCTTCCTTTCATTTGCTTTTTTCAAAGTAGTGTCTGCTCTAGCCCAGGCTGACCTAGAATTCACTATGTAGTCTCAAAGTGTCATCAAACTCATGGAAATCATCCTACCACTACCTCCCGAGTGCTGGGATTAAAGTTGTGGCTGGCATGATCTGCTTGTTTACTTATTGATATATACATGGATAATCAAAATTCACACAAGGTCTTCTTTACCTCATTTTCCCATTACTATGAAAAACAATAGTAATGTTGGCACCAGGGAGAACTATTGTATCTGGTGTCCCAAAGAAATGGATCAAGTTAATCAAAATTTTACCCATGTCTTGTAAAATGGAAATGAACTTGGGAAGAAAAATGTCTCCAAGAAGTCTTTCTGATGGCATTATGTAAATGAATTTTAAAACCTATATTCTCATCTTATATAAGCTATATATATATATATATATATATATATATATATATATATATATATTGTCATGGTTTGATACAGGTGTCCCCCACAAACAAATGAATGTGTTCTGATAGATCGATCCTCAGCTGATGGCAGTTTGGGTTTTACAACCTCGATGAAGCTGTGTTGTTGGGGGTGGGCTTATGGGGGTTATAAGCCAGCTTCCCCTTGCCAGTATTTGGCACACCTTCCTGCCGCTGTTTGCAGTGCTGTGGCAG
>PVHP010044773.1:0-13498 GCA_004024765.1 Zapus hudsonius | reverse complement strand
TTTTTTTTTTTTTGGTTTTTTGAGGTAGGGTCTCACTCTAGCCTAGGCTGATCTGGAACTCACCATGTAGTATCAGGGTGGCTTCGAACTCATGGCCATCCTCCTACCTCTGCCTCCTGAGTGCTGGGATTAAAGGTGTGCGCCACCACACCTGGCTGTGAGTATTTTACTACTTATGCAGGTTAAGTTATATTCCTTGGCCACGGCACTAAGCGTGAATTTGCCCTGCCAAATTTTGCACACTTGTAATTAGCTAAGAAGATTTTATTTTACATAATGCTTCTCTAATCATATATTTTACCATATGCAATTTTAATTGTTAATAGTTTTACCTTTTTTTATTTTTTCTATCTATAGTTTTCATTACAAAGCAGAGTCTCTTTTGTTTCTTCAATATATATTTATTTAAATATGAGAAAGCCTAAAGACAAAACAACTTGTGACCCCACCATGCAGATCGCCCTGTTGATATTTGAAGGATGTAATTACATGCGCTCACTGAAAAGTTCAAACGGTCCAGAAAGATATAAAATAAAAGTACAACGTTCACCTTTCCAGCCTCCCCCATCCATCTCTTCACAGGCAGCCACTTTCAGCCTCTATGGCATCCAAAATGACAGAAATGTTATTCTTTTTTAAAGTTCGAGCTTTTAGAAGTCAGTGTACAATGGTGTGAGAGACAGAGGCTGATGGGAGAAATACATAAAGCACAGAGTCCTGAAAGTACCCTAAGAAGATGTTTATCATGCTATAAAAATTGTTTCAATGTTTTCATGTTGAAATTGACAGATCGGCATAATCTCCTTCAATTAGGAAATCTATTTTATCCCATTTCAGAAGCTGTTCAGACTATAAAAGAGAAGAAAAAACCCTTAAGATCCAAGATGCTTGGGTTCCTGAAGTTCTATTTCTATTCCGTCCTAGGGTAATATGGAAAAATGCAGGCAGAGATTTATGAATAAAGATATTGAGGGCAGTGTTGATTACAAGGAGGAGATAACCCAGATTCCTAAATTGGGGAATGAATGCCAAGTACTTCTAAATGAAGAAATATTATATGTAGTGTGTTGAAATATAATTATGATCCCAGCACTTAGAGGCTGAGAAAGGAGAGCTGGGAGCTCGAGGCTAGCCTGGGCCACCTAGTAAGACCTTGTCTGCAACAATAATAAAATAACCAGAATGGGGTCAAGGAGATAGCTCTGGATAAGCACACTTGTGCAGGCATGAGGGCCTGAGAGGGACTGGTTCACCCTGAGTTTGATTCCCCAGCACCCATGTAAACATCACGGCATGACCATGAATACTTGTAGCCCCAATTCTGTGGGGAGCAGCCACTGTGAGCCTGGGTTCAGTGAGAGACTCTGTCCCAGTGAGGGACATAATGGGGAAGAGCCTCAGAGAAGGACACCAGATAGTCTCCTCTGGTTTCTGCTTGTGTGTATAGTGCACACACATCTGCACACACGTGTGTACACCTCACACACCCCACATCACACATACTGCACACGTGAAACATGCCTATCTAGGAATATAATTATGAAAATATTTGCAAAGAGTATTTAGTGACTTATCTCATGATATATTTTCAAAGCAAAAAAGGTAGGTTATGAAATTCTTTGTAAGTAGAAATATTAAACATGATGGAAATAAACAAACAAAAAAGAATAGAATAGGGGCTGGAGAGATGGCTCAGCAGTTAAGATGCTTGCCTGCAAAACCTCACAACTGGAGTTCGATTCCTCAGTACCCATGTAAAGCCAGATGCACAAAGAGGCACATGCATCTGGAGGTCCTGGAGTGCCCAATCTCTGTCTGTCTGTCTTCTCTCTCTCTCTCTCTCTGTTTGCAAATAAAGAAATATATATTTTTAAAAGCACAGAATAAATTATGCTGAGTGAGGTCTCATCTGCTTCATCCTTTACAGAGAAAATGACTGGAGTGTGACCTGCGGGCTGCTTGGTCTTTGTTTCTGCTTCTTCAGCTGTTTTCTGGGTGTCCATATCACTCACCTACTGGCAGAGCCAACTTCTCTCCCTGTCTTCTCTCTGAGGGCGCTGCTTCCAGAATTGCTCTTGCTGGAGCACCCCTGTTGGGGTTGGGGGCTCCGTTCAGTGAGAGATCCCTGGCCTAGTTTGAGTCAAGACCTGAAAAATAAACACAGACGCACAAAAACAAGCGATGGTAAATTTACTTTGTCAAATATTCCCTTCTGTGGAGCTGGGGAGATGGCTAAGCGGTGCAAGCACTGGCTGCAGTCACGTGTACGCATGTGTGTGGTGGGGCGCCATGTGATGGCCTGCTTAGACCCCAGTGCCAGGGAGGCCAGGGCAGCTCCCTAGGGCCAGCTGGCTAGACTAGCTGAGTGAGACACTTGACACCAATCTGTGGTCTCCACATGTGCACCCACCATGCACCCACACATGCACCCACACGTGCACCCATGCATGTATGCACAGTGCACCCACACGTGCACCCACACATGCCACATGCACCCACACATGTACCCACAGTGCACCCACATGTGCACCCATAAGTTCACCCACACGTGCATCCACACATGCACCCACAAATGCCATGTGCACCCACAGTGCACCCACACGTGCACCCACACATGCACCCACAGTGCACCTACAGTGCACCCACACATGCACCCACACATGCCACATGCACCCACACGTGCACCCACACATGCATCCACACATGCACCCACACGTGCACCCACTCATGCACCCACTCATGCACCCACACAATGCCCACCTACACATATATAGACACACATACACACATGCACGCACACCTCACACACTTGCAAAATTGTTCTCTTATGAACATTCAACATTAATATTTCTCTAAGTCCATGTTTAAGAGTTCCATGATGACATGTCACTGGAAAGGAAACCTGTCCCCTGTAATCATGGCAGTAAACTCACCCAACAGCCAACCAGGCCGAAAAGAAAGCTCTCCTGAAACTTATTGTTGCTTCTCAGCTGGTCTTGAGGAGGGAACAGACTTGCCGGCTTCCAGTAGTTAAATGGCAGACAGCATCAAAATTCAGGGCAGATGCTAATAGATCAAGCTGTTTTTCTGAAATACCGAATCTTTAATTCAAATCTTAAGCGGTAATAAAAGCGGGCATGAATTGCCTACATCACCCACCTCTCTTCAGAATTCAATCACCATCAGCTGTCCCTGGGGATGAAGAATGAAATAAAAAAGCACATTTCCTTGAGTTTGAAGGGATTCAATGGAGAGGAAGAGAACATCACTTACTTGCGTACGCATAGACTATGAATAGGCAGGAGATGAGGGGCTCAAAAGCTTCAGTTTCTGATGGAGAAGAAAGCCTTCTGTTTAGCTGGGAGTTAACTGCCTCCCATAGCTGACTTTTAAAAGGGGCTTTAAAAGTACAGAGCCAGCACAAATCCCAGTTCACCACAGGGATCCCAGCAATCATAAACACAGCTTCCCCTCTCCAGCTAACGTTTGCTGTCAACAAATGTGAAAAACCACCATGTTGGATCCTCTTCCTGGTCTCAGGAAAGGTAAAAGTGGGAACCACTTGTCTTCTGTGGTTTCTTTGAGGTCACTGTGGTCCCTCAAATGAGCAGGAGCGGAGAAGGGACAGCGGAATGGCTGAAGGGTTTCTACCAAACAGCCTTGTTTTCTTATTTAAGATCCAATTTCTGGGACGGATTCATGCGAATGTTAAGGTCGATTTCAGACATGGGCCCATCTGTAAATGGGCTGGTTGGGTTGAAAAATGATATAGAGGGCTCTCGCGAGTGCAAGAAGTGAGGCAGGGTTTGAGGAGAAGGGAGCCAAATAGAAGATTCAAAGTTGATAACTCAGTGGCTGAGTAAAAATTTAGTTATTTTTATTATCGATAATTAGATACACTTAATAAGGGAATAATGTCTCCAGTTCCCCTATTTCCCTCTTCCCTGTCCCCGGTCAGTTGGATATCCTCCTCCGTGGGCAGTCTGGATCAGTCCATGGGGTAGGGGTTGTGAATAGCTTAGGAGTCAACCCGGTTCCACCCCCCTTTGTATGTTGTTACTGAGGTGGGCAATGTCTCTGAATAGTCTCCCCACCATGTCTCTTACAATCTTTCCTCCCCCTCTTCCGCTCAGTTCCCTGAGTCATGGTGGATGAGTATTAAGGCTGCTTTGTTGTTGAGGCCTTCTTTTTAAAAACACAGTTTATTACTACTTAAAAAATCACCTTTATGAGCCCGGCATTCAAATCAATCTCTTGGTTTTCAAAATGAATTTCAAATTCCTGGGCACATACAGGACCAGAGGAATTCAGCACACAGAGGGACACATCAGTTAATGACTCTTTTCTGAGTTTGGGTCTTTATGGAGTGAGCAATAAATGTCAATGATTTCCTCACAGAGGATCATTGGAAATATTCAAGGTGGTAATACTTCTGAGAGTTTGGGATTTGTCATAACAGTTATGGAGTTCCAAATTTATTATTATCATGTTAACGTTATCCAAATGTATAAGCATCCTAGGTCCTATTCTTGGTTTTCACACTCTACCTTATATTTTAGAGAATCCCTGCATGGTTTTCAATGTCAGCCATCATGTGTCAATGGAAGCACTGAGACCCAACATGGTTAAGCAACTTGCCTCAGGTCACCTACAACAGAAGATGCAGATGTCTGTAAAATCAGTCTGTGAAACTAGCTTCGATCAGAGAGATGGGGAAAGAGAACTCCTTTGTGAGTTTAGAACCCAGAACTGTGGGCACAGTAACAGAGGGGCGAGTGGGTCTTATAGGCTGCTTTTACCTTGACAGCGGCACTTGGGGGCCAAGGAAGCATGGGGTTACCACAGCTCATGTCTGCTCTGCTCCAGGGATGCTTGTGGGAATGTGAGCATGACAGAGCAGCCGTGCTCTGGAGAGCCCGATGATGGGGTGCCCCGCATGTCTGAACTCTCCAACTCCTTCCCAATCCTTCTGGGTCTCGCAGTCTTTACTCTCGGCTGATATATCGTCACACTCCTCTATATTACACTTTATTACCTACCCTCTTTCCATCCCTCTCTCCCTCCCTCCCCCCTCCTTCCTTCCACAGTTCAGCTGTCTCACTACCCACATCAGCCTGTGTTGCGGTCAGCTTTCTTGTTGCTGTGCAAAAAGAACCCAAACAAAAGTGGATTGTAGAGGAATGGGTTTATTTGGCTTACGGACTCGAGGGGAGACTCCTTTCTGGCAGGGAAAACGATGGCATGAGCAGAGGACTGGACATCACCTCTGCCACAGCACTGCAAACAGCGGCAGGAAGGTGTGCCAAACACTGGCAAGGGGGAGCTGGCTTATAACCCCCATAAGTCCACCCCCAACAACACAGCTCTAATGAGGTTCTAATTCCCGAATTGCCATCAGCTGAGGATCGATCTAGCAGAACACATTCATTTGTTTGTGGGGGACACCTGGATCAAACCATGACAGCCTGCATCACCTCACTCCTGATCATACCAGTACCTCCTAGCTTATTTCTCCTTTTTGGACTGCTTTTTTTCCACTCAAATTAAGTCTGAACCCATAACACCATATAATTAATTTTCCCGAATCATGTTGATTGTGTAAGCACTGCGACCCCAAAATGTTAATAATGGTTCTGGCCCATTGGACAAAGCAAAACCTTTCAGCACTGCATGTGAGGAGGTGCTGACCTTTGCTTCCAGCTTGCTTGCCTTGATTCTGGGCAAGCTCTTTGCTCAAAGTGCCTGTTCAGTTTCACCTCCTAAGTTTTGTTCATACTCTTTCATGCAGGGAAATGAATGTCTCTTCTCCTCTCTGTCATACAGACCATCTGCATTGTCTCTCTCTCTTTTTTTTTTTTTGGTTTTTCGAGGTAGGGTCTCGCTCTAGCCCAGGCTGACCTGGAATTCACGTCTCAGGGTGGCCTCGAACTCATGGCAATCCTCCTACCTCTGCCTCCCGAGTGCTGGGATTAAAGGCGTGCACCACCACGCCCGGCTCTACCATCTGCATTGTCAAAGCCCAGCTGAAGTGAGTGAATCTTCACCATCAAGATGCCCTTTGGTGTTCAGGAGCTTGGTGACCCAGCTCGAGGTCCTACTCCTCATCTCTAACCACAGCCTGGGTGAAGGGACCCTCATCTGGCGTCAAGAGGAACTGAAGACCAAGTGCGAAGGTGATAAAGTAGCCCAGAAGTGCTGGTGGGAAAACACAGAGAGCGAGACAACAGAGCTAAGTGGTTGTGAAGGTAGAATGCTTTTGTGTGAAGAGTGATATAACAAGGCTGAAGAAACTCCAGAATAGGTGTGACACCATGAAGAATACAGGTGTGACATTATGGAGAATACAGGTGTGACATGGAGAATAAAGGTGTGATGTCATGAAGAATACAGGTGTGACATCATGCAGAATACAGGTGTGACATGGAGAATAAAGGTGTGACACCATGAAGAACACAGGTGTGACATCATGCAGAATACAGGTGTGACATGGAGAATAAAGATGTGATGTCATTAAAAATAAAGGCATCCACAGGGCAGAGGAGGGAGGGACAGGTCTGGTCCTACCAGGGACTACCTGCATTTTAACAAGCTGTTTTAGGCAATTTTGAAGCAGCTGCTATAAGGCACCGTGGCTGTTGGGGGGATCCATCTTTTTGAGGGCATAGAAAAAACCCTTTCCCAGCAAAAGTCAGTCTCTCTATAAAAGTATAAAATTCCTTTAAAAAACGGGAGGTTTTTAAGCAGGAAGCACTACTCTCTCATAATTGTCTATAACTACTTCTACTTGAGCTCTTTATTATTCCATCCGCTTTGAGGGCCCTGACCCCTCTTAGTCCACACCTTCCGCAAAACTCACAGTGAGGGACTTTGATCAAGTCCCACAGAGTCCTCCCCCACCCCCGATTGTTAGTAGCAGTTCCCATGTCATATGCCATGAGTTAGCCACAGTCTGTCTCCACGATTACAAGTCCTGGAGTCTTGCTTTATAATTTTGAACTTTCTGGAGCACATGTAGTGTTGAGGGACATGGCGTTCATGACTAAACAATATAAGGGAAGAAACTCATGGTAATGGTATTTGGCTGGAGTTGAAAGCTTAGCTTTTAAGTCCCTGAAGATCTGAGGGAACCTCTGTTTTTGTTCTCTCCAAAGGTCCTTCACAGTTAACTGCATAATGTCCAATTATGTGTCTTAGAAGAATTAAGGGTTGAGAAAACCCAGCTTCCATTGGAATCTTTGATTTTACAGACACTGCTTCCCCCAAACTAGTTCTTACCCAAGTAAACTCTCCCCTCTGGGGTTTAGTTGATTGTCATAACTTTTGAATTCGCCTTACAAAGCCACAAACTTATTACAGCAAAACACTGTCGTTTCAAATGGCTAAAAAGTCAAGTGTGAGACCTGATTTTGTTATTACTTGATCCCGCTAGCAAAACGACCTACAAATATTTTTTCTTCTCTTTCCTCATGTCTTAAATGAATAGAGGGTTTAATATTTATCTTCTAAGCTTGAAGAATATTAAACACATCAATTTTTTTAAAAAGTAGGGGGTCAGAAATCATGAAAATATTTTGATCTTAAAAATAGAAGAAAACAACAATTATCATTTAATCAAGTGATCAGGGGGCGTCGGGGAAGCTCTGTTTAGTCTAATCCCCCTTTGTGCTCAGGGGAATGGCAGGCCTCTCCCCCAACCCCAGCTCTGAAACAAATTTCCAGGGCTGCAGGTGTCGAGTGCCAATGGGAAGGCATAAGTTGAACGTCATGCATCTGGTTTTGCAGAAATACCTGGGTTGTGGGAGGTTATAAACTCAGTTTCCCTTAATTCAATGAAAACATTAGATAGATGCTACTTTTCCTGGCCCAAAGCAAATCAGATCCATTTCCCCTTCCTAGAGGAATTGATTCTCCATTTAGTGAGTTAGGCTAAGGACATCCTTGCTTGAGTCGGTATTTAGTAACCAAGCCATTGATCTACATCTGTCTCCTGGCCTTGGCACTGTCTTCCCATGGTTCTTAGCTGTGAGGAACTGCTTTGTGCACCTTAGGGTGTTCAGCAACAACTGTTTATCTCATTAGAATCTGCTACTGCCTGTTCTTGTGTTTAAAACTGTCCCTGGACACTGCTAAATGTTCCCGGGGAGAGAAGAAACCTCTCCTAGTTGCAGTCTATATTTATTTTCCAGCAACATATTAGATCCAGGTTTAGAAGCCTTGGATACCCAGCGAGCATCCTACCTGGTTAGTGGAGAACAAGATTATTGAGGAACAAATGATTAACTGTGTGTGTGCTCCCTGACACAGAATTGGATGTCAGACCTCAGGATCTTTCAGAACACAAAGCTCAGGCCATGGCTCCCCATATCTGATTTTGGCTTGATGAAGTGAGAGATTTGCCTGCAAATGTTATGGGTTCTGAGGTTTAGGAAGGACGTGAACTCTGCTCATGAGGACAGGTGATGTACGCAGCCCTGACCACCGCAGGAAAAGAAGGATATTTTGGAAAACAGAGTGGGTTTCGCTGCTCCTGCCAGTGAGGAGATGAGAGACTGAGCATCTGTAGGCATGAGGGTTGCTGGAAGCAGAGACTTCATCAGCCATTCTGCTAGGAAAGCGCCTCCTCCTAGGAGCTGTGGCCACAAACCTTTTGGGAGTCAACAACGAAAAATCTCTTTTCTCTCAAGTCCAAGGGATCCTGCAAGTTTAACAAACTCCATCAACAAAGAAAACTAACACTAGGGGAGTCAGATTCATTTGGGGACTTAGCTATTATCTCAGGCACTCTGGGGGTGGAACCAATAACCTGTGTTGACCTTGATTTAAACACCCCTTCCCGACAACTGGAATTCGGATGCATGCTGAAGTTTGCAAACACTGATCTAAGGCTTCTATATTCAGCTTTAATCCACACTCTACTTCCTTCCCAACAGTTAACCTGCAGTGAATAAGGCGGTGCATTTGGTGTTGGTTTGTGGGAATAATCCAGGATATAAGGTTGAGCAAAAGATGCCAATTTCTTTGTGAAAAAAAAAAAAAAAAAAAAAACACCCAAACTTCTCTTTCACCTTGGCCTGCAGGGAAAGCCTTTCCTTGGGTTGGGATGAAGGCTCTGGAGGAACCATGAGGCAGGAAAAGGCTGAAGCCTGGAGAGGATCACAGAGATGGCAGGTGTGTGTGTTAGGGGGTGGGGTGGGGATAGCAGAAGCCTCCTTGGCCATCAGAAGGTCACCTGCCACTCCCTCAGCAGGGGACTGGCCACCCAGGGACAGGGCGGTCTGCGATTCCATTAATTTCCAGCTGTTGCCAAGATGAGGGCAGGCTGGTAGTTGCAGGGAGCCAGGGAGAGTGCTGATGGGAGGGCAGAAGGCTTTTCAGGCCTGACTGGCTTTAAAAAATGTATTTATTTGCAAGCAGAGAGACAGAGAGAGGGAGAGAGAGGGAGAGAGAGAGAGAAAGAAAGAGAGAATGGGCATGATGCCAGGGCCTTTGCCCCTGTAAATGAACTCCAAATGCATGTGCCCCTTTTTGTATCTGGCTTTACATGGCTACTGGAGAATCAAACCAGGGTCATCAGATTTTGTAGGCAAGCCACTTTACTGCTGAGCTATTTCTCCAGGCCATGACTGACTCATTTGAAAAACTATTTTATTTATTTGCAAACAAAGGGAGACAGAGACACACAAAGAGAATGGCATCAGGACCATTGCAAGCAAACTATGCCTTGTGCATCTGGCTTTACATGGGTACTGGGGACTCAAACTCGGGTCCTTCTGCTTTGCAGGCAGGCACCTTAACAGCTAAGCCATCTCTCCAGCCCCTGACTGGTTTTTTTATAGCAACGAACAGTCACCCATGGGGACATTTTTATGAGGTCATCTTGGACCCTAACAGCTTTGGCTCACCTGATTTAGTGGCTGGGTTCAGAAGGAGGGAGGCTAGCTATTACTGAGGCCATTGGAGAAGAAAGAACCAGGGCTTTGAGGGTGGCTTCTGACAGCTGAGACCCTTTGAGGGCTGTTCAGACTCACTGGCTGCCAACATAGGCAAGGGCTTGGCAGTTGAGAGTCAGCTTGCAGAGGGCTTTGTGTCCACAAAGGCCCCTGAGGGCAGTGGTGTTGGGGAGCTGAGGGTAGAGGAGGCATGAGCCCAGTGGGGGAGGGCATGCGGTTGCAGCCTGGCTGAAAGAGGCCCCCTCCTCAGCCCTTACAAACCACCCTGTTAGTGGGAGGGAGAGATGGTGGCCGGGATGTCATTGTGGTTCCTGAGTCAGCCTGGGCCCATTGCCGCCAGGGAACCAGACTCCATGAAATGTTAATTATCTGTTAGAAAAAACAGTTTATTTTACACAATTTCAAAAACACCTCCCCCCCCCCAATTCCTGGGCAGGCTCTGTTATTTGACTCACTCAACTGACATTTATTTATGCCCCATAAAAGTATGCAGAAAACCACACAGTGGACTTTCTAAAGGTGATAACATATGTTCTCTACTCTAAGTCATAACACCTACACACAAGGCGATTGAGTTATAGTCAGAAATGTGCCATATATGACATTTCCTCCCATCGACTCTGCCTTGCCCAAGCCCTTCTGGAAAACAGGGCTACAGGTCCACATAGAAACGTCCTGCCCTCTTCTGCCAATGGCAGGTCATTCCCTTCCGTCAGTTCTGTTATCAGCTTAGCTTCCCTTGTTTCTTCAGTGAGAACTTGTTCCCTGATTCAATTCTGTATTTTCTAGAATGTGGACTCATAGTACTTTTCTTGTCCGGGTCCCATTAACTAACTTCCTGGTAGTATTGTTTGAAGTCTCCAAACCCTGATGTGTAATCCAACTGTTTCCCTAATATGTGGGAAGCAGCTCATGTTACAATCAATTCTTGGAAAAGTTTTCCATTCTCTTCAAGTCTTTTTCCATGAAAAAACTTCCCTGTAAGAGGCTGGCTTGGTAGTCTAGGATGTGGAATACCCTCATGTCTGAGGGAGCATCCCGAGGGTTAGAAGTGGCTTGGGGGCCATGCTTATTCCTCCAAGTTTACCCTAGACATTTGGGAAAGAGACCCCAACACAATTAGTGTTTGCTCCTTGTTGGTTTCTCTGAATGTCTTGCATCAGATTGTTTTATTTTTCACTTTTTCCAAGTTCTTCAGTCTACTCACATCGTTTACCATTTCACAAGATAAATTCCAGCTCAGTTCATTGTAAAACAGAGATCACCTGACCAACATCCCTTCAGATTTCCTCCAGCTCAGGACTCCTCCACAAAGCCTGTGTCTCTTCTGCTTTGACGACACCCAGAGCCACCGTGGTTTTCCTTTCCAAGACAATCACACACCCACACTGGCAATGAAAGCCAGAGGACTGCCTAACCCAGCATCCCTTGTGCCCACTGACAGTTTCTCCTCTTCCTGGAGGTAACGAAGAATGGGTGAGGAATGGCTTGAGCCAAATCTATGTTCTCATGAACACGCTGTCCTCCCCCCCCCCCATGCTGCATTCTGTGCCTTTCCTGTCAAGCATTTTGGGATTGGGAAAGTCACCTTGGGAATATGTCCTTTATTTCCTGATCTCCATTCCCCCCTCAAGCACACTGAGTGTAATCTGGATGCAGCCTCCTCCATAAATATGCAGAGCTGAGGTTCTGGCTTATTAGCAATCAGGAAGCAATGTGGGGGTGAGAAAAAGCCGAGTAGAATGGAAGTGGGGACACCTGCTGCAGCAGTCACAAGTCTAAGGAAGTGACATCGTGAAGATGGTGCTGGGGCAGGCCATGTGTCAGAATGGAAGAGCTTGGGGAGAAACGCCATGGAGCTCTGCTGTGGGGACACGTGGGTCTGGTGGGGTGTGGTGTTTGGAGAATAGATTGCCATCATATGCAGATGTAAGGACCGTGGGGGACTCGGGTGGCATGGGGCTAATGGGGAGATGAGGTTTAGGCATGTTGAACTCTTGGGGACATTTAGATGACAGGAGGAAAGAGTTGGAAGCCTGGATTTGGTGTCTGTGAAGGACAGGGGTATTAAAAGCACATGTTTCCCAGTCAGCCACATAGGAGGACATCTCGGCTGTGTCGGAGCTTCATGACAAGGAGGGGCATCAACAGAAGATGGCTGAGGGTGGGGTAAGTGCTGGAGTTCATGGGCTGAGGGAACAATGCCTTGAGGTGGATGAAGAGGGAGACAGTCCAGGCTCTGGACACCAGCAGGGAGCCCAGCCAGCAAGCCAAATGAACCAAGCATCCCATTGATGGGATGCACCCCTCAGCTGGCCCTGAGGGTGTCAGTCAGCTCTCTTTGGGACAAGCACCTCAGACCACTTCTGAAGGGAAAAGGCAGGCTCTGGGCCCTGTTGTGTTTGGGTCTGTGGCACTCTGGTGTATGAAGGAGGGAGTGTGGCAGGCTGGGTCACTAAATAACTAAAAAGGATTGGCTCGTGTCCCACTATCCTGCTTCAAAGCATGACCCCAGTGGCCTGAAGCCCTCCAACTAGGCTTCACCTCTTAAAGGTTCAAGTCCTTCTTAGGAGTCTTGCTCTGGGGACCCAGGTTTTCAAAGCTTCCTATAGAACCACACGTTCTGTCCCTGCCTTCAGGAAGCTGGGCTCTAATGACAATGAGCAATGGTTTAGTTTCCTAGATGTTACCATAAAGAACAAGCAGGGTGTTGTCTCCAGTACCGAGTAGATGGATTTGAGGGTCTGCTGTCCTTTGTCCTTCAGTGAGGGACGCCTGGCCTCAGAATGACACAGGTCCTGATGAACTGTGTGGCTTGGAGCAAGCTACTCATGTGCCCTCTGCGGATGCGTTGACTTCCTCATCAGTGGTGAGACATGGTCCTGAGCATAGTTACTACAGTAGTGTCATAACTTCATGGTAAGGACACACATTAACACATGGGACACGGAGCAGTGACTGACCTGGAGGAATCTCTATTAACAGCAATCAACCATCTATGGTGCTTATCAAAATAGGCAGTTTGCATCCTCATTTGTGTGTGTGTGTGTGTGTGTGTGTGTGTGTGTGTGTGTGTGTGTGTGTGTGTGCAGGGGCACATGGAGGTCAGAGGTCGATGTCCAGTATTTTCCTCTATTGCTCTCCTCCTTATTATTGTCCCCCCAAGCCCCATCCTTTTTTGGTAATTTTTCCATATTTATTGTCAAAAATTAGATACATTGTATGAGCAAGTCTTAAGATGGTTCCCCCATTTCCCTCCTTCCTGTCCCCAACCTGCTGGGGGCCCACCTCACCTCAGTGGTCTTGCTGGAGCAGTCCAGGGGATAGGCGGTTATCTTGTATGGGGGTACGAGAGGTAGCGATTTTTTTTAATGTGTGTTGTTGCTGAGGGGGCGATGGCTCTGGGTATTCTCCCCCAACATGGCTCTTACAATCTTTCTGCTCTTCTTCAACTCAGATCCCAGAGTCATGGTGGGTGAGTTTTAGGTCTGCTTTACTGTTGATGTTTTGAGGTTCTCTGGATTTCTGCTTTGGATTGTGTTGGGTAT
>PVHP010044772.1:0-13982 GCA_004024765.1 Zapus hudsonius | reverse complement strand
TTTTTTTAAAGAGACATATTTATTGTTTGTTTCTTGCTGGTCTGGCTCAAGGTCAAGGGGAAGTATCTGATCATGGATTTCTTTCTGGTTCAGTGCCCAGGCAGCACAGAGAATCACAGTAAGAGACAAACTGGTTTTCTTTTTTAATATTTTATATTTATTTATTTGCGAGCAGAGAAGAGAGGGAGGAGGAGGGGAGGAGAGAGGGGGAGAGGGAGAAGGAGAAAGAAGGTGCTTAAAGAAACTCTAGATACATGTACCACTTTGTGCATCTGGCTTTACATGGGTACTAGGGAATCAAATCTGGGTCATTAAACATTGCAGACAAGTGCCTTAACCACTGAGCCATCTCTCCAGTGTACTGTCGTCTTTTAAGGAGATTTTAGGCACCAGAGAAATGTGGGCCTGGTGCCTAGGGAATGTTGGCATCACCTAGACCCACTTGAAAAACCCTTGAGGCATATTAAAGAGAGCCTGACAGAGACTTGCTTAGCTTGAGATGTTCCCAGGTAGTGCTGGTGGGAGGGAAGGACATCTCCCCTGCCTTCATGGTCTTATACCACTCCTGTGCCAGAGTATGTCAGGGATGCCTACCCTGGCAGTTTTCCTGCTCGTCTTAGTTCTATGTATTAATCACAGACATGATTTCATGTTTACCAGCACCTTTGACTACAAAGATTTCCTCCCGAGTTTTACCTGGAAGGAGTCTTTCTGTGGTACTTTTCCCCCCCTCAATCCTGTTGGGTGTTTGTATGTCTTTTATTCAGTGTTGGCCAGTGAATGGAGTGGGCTACTGTTGGTGACAGGTGACAGGTCCCTCATTAGAAATACTGATCTGGGGCTGGAGAGATAGCTTAGAGGTCAAAGGTGCTTGCTTGCAAAGCCTGGTGACCTCGCTTTTATTCCCCAGTACTCACATAAAGCCAGATTCACAGAGTGACTCATGTGTCTGTACTTTGTTTGCAGTTGCAGGAGGCCCTAAAACACCCATACTCTCTCTCTCCCCTTCTTTCTCTCTCTTAAATAAATAAATAAATAAATAAATAAATAAATAAATAAATTTAAAAAAATATTGCTCTGTGTATGGACTGTGTGTTAGTGCTCATTCTGGGTGTGTTCACTTGGGACATGAACTACTTGTAGTTTTCACTTAAAGCAGATGAATTCAGATCTTTGGGTTTATCCATAAACAAATGCACCAGTGTGTTCTTTTCCAAGACCCCAATTTTTACATTTTAGATACGGATTATGGCTTCCAATGGTCAGTTTTCATTTATAGCTGTTTTGTATAATTTGGCATGTATTTCTTTAATAAATAAGTCTGTAATTAGATAATGTGATAGATGTTTTGAGGTTGAATGCTAGTGTGTTTTTCTTGTTCTGTTTTTTTTGTGAGTTCAGGAGAAGTTGGCTCTTCGGCAGCAGCTAAATGAGGCGAAGCAGCAGCTCCTACAGCAGGCAGAGTACTGTACAGAGATGGGAGCGGCCACCTGCACTCTCCTGTGGGGTGTCTCCAGCAGTGAGGAAGTCGTCAAAGTCATTCTCGGAGGAGTAAGTGTGACCAGTGGCTGTCTGGGTATTGTGGAATGTGCTTTGTAACTCGGAGACAGCATGTCTGCAGTGACATTGACAGACTGAAATTTGGTTTAGTTCATTCATCTGACATTCATCAAATGCCTACTGGGTTCACCTCATTACCTAATGCTCTGGGAATATGTAAAATGAATAAAATACCCTTTCTTTTATCCTGGCAACCAAGGAATTTGTGTATATAGTAACCATTTTAATGTTTTATCTGTAAAGAGTTTGACATTTAAAGTGTTCTTATGTACTACATGGATAATTTAATACTTCATTTTTGAATGTTAAATTATTTTACATAGATAGGTATGTGGGCATATACATACATACATTCATGTGTGTATATTGGGGAACTTCTTAGGAGGGGACGGATTTGAAATGGGTTTTGGTGAGTAGTAGGTAGAAATGACTGAAAATGGGGAGGGCAGTTCAGGAAGACAGAGCCAGTCTAATGAAAGCTCAAGGTAAGAAGTGTGTTAGCACAGTGAGGAGGTCAGCTGGCAGAGTGGAGGGCTCACGCACTAAAGTAGTGGGAGAGGAGGCTAGACTGTCGTTTTGTGATCTGAGATAATCAGATTCGGGGTTTACCCTATAGCTGAGCTAGATTCCTGAAGTGTCTCTGAGTGAGTGATGAGCAGAATTTTAGAAAAATTAACCTGACAGTGAGTGAGTAAAGATTAGGAGGAGGACATGTGCAGCTGTGGAACTAGACAGGAAGAAAGAGGCACATGAGAGCTGTGGTAGTTGAGATGGATTTGGCGTCAGAGTGCAGTGAAGGGAGAAGAACCTATAGGAAGCTGAGCTTTGTTTGACCATGGGAGAAGGGATCCATGTGGAGAGGGGAGTGCTTAGCCAGAATCCAGGGGTGCATAATGATCATGTAGAGAAAGTGTTGGACTTTAGGGAAGGACTTAAATGTGGTTTTAAAACTTTGTTGACCTTTATTAGACTAAATTTCCATATTGTAAATTATAAATTTGCCTAGTGGACCTGTATAGCTAGTTCAATGGCTTTTAGCGTATATCTAGAGTCCAGTCTCAGTCTACTTCTAGCTCTCTTAGGCCATTTGTCAATGCATGCTTTTCCATTTTTGTATGTGTATGTGTGTGGTGCTGTAAGAATGTATGCATGTGTGTTCATATGCGTGTGTGTGCCCATGTGGAGGCCAGAGGTACACAATGGATCTTTCTCTTTTGAGACACAACTCTCAGGGGTTCTCCTCTCTTCGTTTCCCCAGCACTGGAACTATAGGACAGACAAACAACATATCTTTTTAGTGTATTTTGATTATATTTTTGAGTTAGTTTATCCCAGTACTTTTATCATTGTCAGTTTCATATATATATGTATATGGTATATATGTACCTGTATGTATCTTTCTCTTAGTCTTTAGGGTACTTTTTCTTTTCTTTTTAAAATATATATATATATATATATATATATATATATATATATATATATATATATATATATATATATATATATATTATTTGCAAGGAGAGGGAGAGAGAATAAAAATGAATACGAATTGGTATTCCAGAGTCTCTTGCCATTGCAAACGAACTCCAGACACATGTGCCAGTTTGTGCATTTGCTTTACGTGGATACTGGGGAATTGAACCCAGGCCATCAGGCTTTGCAAACACCTTAACTGCTGAGCCATCTCTCCAGCTCCTGGGGATACTTTTTCTTGCTCCTAGGCTGTTTTTCTCTGATTTCCTAGTGAAACTTTTAGTGGAGAAACAGTTGGTTGACTCTCACTTTTGCAGTTCCAGACAGCCTTTCTTCTGCACTCTAAACATTGCATGTTTACTCACTGCTTCTGTAAAAAGGTGTGGCACTCCATTTTCTACCTTCAGGACAAAGCACTGAAATTTTTCAACATCACTGGACAGACGATGGAGAGTTTTGTGAAGTCACTGGATGGGGATGTCAAGGAGGTTGATTCCAATGAAAACCAGTTTGTGTTTGCGCTGGCTGGAATTGTAACAAGTAAGTAATTCCTTTACAATGTGATGCCTATCTGGGTAGGCAGTCGCAGTTAGGAGTATGTGTTAACACCTGGAGGAAAGCTTCTAGGTACCAGTGCTGAGCCTTGCCCTGGAGAATCTGCCTTGGAAGAGCTGGGACAGTGCAAGGTACTTATATTTTGGGAAAGCACCCAGATGATCTTGATAAATATCACTTAAAAAGAATGACTGTTCTAAAGGAAATACAGGTTTGTTTGTTGTTTATTTACATATATCAGCAGAAGTTCACAAAAACCCAAACCTATAAATTTCATTTCTGGTTTGGAATCTTCTCCATTTTACTAATATGTAACTAGAGCAGAAGTTGTAAACTAAGCTCACACTGAGCTTATTTTAAAGAATTACAAAAACTTCAATTGCCTCTAGTAGACTTCTGAAAGCTTGTGAACTAAACCTTTTCCCAAGAAACGGTTATAATAGGATTTCATAGAAACTACAGTCAGGAGTTGGGTATGGTGGTACAGCCTTTAAGAGAAAGGAGAATTAAGAGTTTGAGGCTAGCCTGAGCTACATAGCAAGACCCTAGCTATAAACAGCCAGCCAGCCAGCCAGTCAGTATAATAATACCCAAGCCCTTTATCATGAAGGATAAAGCCCAGGGACCAGCGGATCTCAGTGGACTGGGAGGCTGTGAGTACTACTGGGTATTTAGGCTCCTCTTTCTTTTTTCATTTTCTTTGAAGAAATTTTATGTATGTATGTATTTATTTATGAGAGAGATCGAGAGAATAGGCACACCAGGGCCTCTATCTATTGCAAATGAACTCCAGATGCATATGTACCTTGTACATCTGGCTTTAAGTGGGTACTGGGGAATTGAACCACAGTCTTTAGGCTTTGCAGGCAAGTGCCTTAACTGCTGAGCCATTTCTCCAGCCCTCTTTTTTCACTTTTTTTAAAAAAATATTTTATTCATTGTCAAGCAGAGAGATACAGAGAGAGAGACAGAGAGAGAGAGAGAGAGAGAGAGAGAGAGAGAGAGAGAGCACATACCAGAGCCACTACCTTGTGGGTCTGGCATATGTGGGTCCTGGGGAATTGAACCCCGGGGCCTTAGGCACTGAAGGCAAGTGCCCCAACCGCTGAGCCATCTCTCCAGCCCTCTTTTTTCACTTTTTAAGAAGGGTCTCACATCAGCCCAGGCTAATTTAGAACTCACTGTGTAGCCCAGGCTGGTCTCAAATTCACAACGATCCTCCTATGTCTTCCAAGTGCTGGATCAAAAGTGTGTGCTACCGGGCCGGGCGTGGTGGCTCATGCCTTTAATCCCAGCACTTGGGAGGCAGAGGTAGGAGGATCACCATGAGTTCAAGGTCACCCTGAAACTACATAGTGAATTCCAGGTCAGCTTGGGCTACAGTGAGACCCTACCTCGAAAAACCAAAAAAAAAAAATGTGTGCTACCATATGACATGAGGTCTTTCATCTCTGTTATATATTGTGCTAATCTTAGGGTTATTTGCCTTATAACATTATCCTTTTATTGAAATCTTTGTGAGGTAGGTTCTGTATAGACTTTATTTATTTATTTTGAGTTAGGGCCTCAACTGTATAGTTCAGGGCTAGCCATGTAAGCTCCTTATTCCTGCCTCCACCTACTGAGCGCAGGGACTCAGGGACTCATCACAGCAGGCCTGAATATTGTAACAGAAGACATTTACACTTTTTTTTTTGTTTGTTTGTTTTTCGAGGTAGGGTCTCACTCTAGCCCAGGCTGACCTGGAATTCACTATGTAGTCTCAGGGTGGCCTTGAACTCATGGTGATCCTCCTACCTCTGCCTCCCAAGTGCTGGGATTAAAGGTGTGTGCCACCACACCTGGCGACATTTACACTTTTGATGGTTAGTGTGATGGTTAAGTTTTGTTGTCATCTTGACTTTTTTAGTAATCTTTGGGTGGGTCTCTGAGGATGTTCACAGGAAGGCAGCCTTTCAGTAGGGGGCAGGATATAAAGAAGCTCAGGGAAGCTAGAAATGAACATCCTTCCTGGGAGGGCAGTGCAGGAAGGATTTCCAGAGACTCAGGAAGCCAACCAGTTTAGGATAGGGTTACAAGACCCTGCCCTAAAGCAACATAAAGGGGAAAGAAATCCCCTCCCTGCCAGTTTTGCTTGTGTGTGTGTGTGTGTGTGTGTGTGTGTGTGTGTGTGTGTGTGTGTGTGTGTGTCTGTGTGTGGTGTTGATGATGGGATTCTCTCTCTGCTTGGACCTGTGAAAAGGGTCCGCAGCCTCTTTCACCATTATGGATCTGTAGCTCCAATAAATCCTTTCCTCCCACAACTGTGCCTGGTTTGGAGATTTATCCTGACCGTGTGTGGCTGACTATGACAGTTAGGTTTCTCTCTGCAGGTGATTCCAAAGGGGTACAATCCATATGACTTCTCATTTTGCTGGGTTGGCTATTTAAGTTGCCCAGATTTCTGGCTGGTGTGGGGAGGAAATGCAAGCAGTCAGCTGGAGAGAGCAGCCAGTCTTTGTCCAGCATCCAAGCTCACATGTGACTCACATGAGAGCTGGAAAGGGCGATCACACTCATGTTAGTCAGTTTCCTGAGACAATTTCATGATGTGATGATGTTTCGCTGAAGTACTCACTCCCAGAGGCCTTGGGGGCTTGGGCATCTCAGACTCTGCAACCAACCTAGGGGTGGGGGCGGCACTGCAGAGAGCACGGGCTAGCAGTTCCAGCCAGAGCTTCTCTTCCTTATAGAGAAAGGTATTTTGATTTTGCATATAATAATCTCACTCTAACAGTGTTTTTGCAGTTTCCGTAATTCTGACAAATGCAGAGTCATGTAACAGTGTGGTTAGAGGTGGAACCCCCTGTCCTTTCTTCTGGACCTTGTCACTTTTCTTGTCGCCAGTTCAGATTGAGAGTGCTTGTCTCACACCTCTGCCTGGAGAGCCTAGCCTCCTCTTTTCTTGGCTGTGGCATAGCTCACTGATGCATTCAAGAAAAGTTGTGATCTTGTAAATTTTCTCCTTGGGGAACACTGGAGCAGATTTTTCTAGTTTACCATTCTAAGCAAAAGTTGGCATTGCTAAGTTTACTTGTCTAGTCAGTGTAGTGTGGATGTGGGGCTTCATGGTCCACTTCCCCGTGTACAATTCCTCTAGACAGTGTTTCTTAATCTGCATGGGGAATAGAAATACCTCTCTATTAGCCTTAGGTCTTGTCATTTGCACTGCATTGTGGTAGGTTATAGCACATGTGATCCGAGGAATTGTTCAGTGTAGGACAGTGATAATTTTCAACAACCTGGAAGAGGGCAAATGACAGATAGAAAACAGTATCCTCATCATTTTCATTTTGTGATTACAGTCTATCATGTTAGGGAAGGCATGGTGGCAGGAGCAAGAGGCAGAACTGCGTCTACAATCAAGAAACAGAACTATCCTTCTTTTTTAAAAAAATATTTTTATTTACTTACAAGCAGAGAGAAGAGAGACAGAGAGAATGGGCATGCCAGGGCTGCTGAAAATGAACTCCATATCCATGCACCCCTTTGTGCATCTGGCTTTACATGGGTACTGGGCAATCAAACCTAGGTCTTTAGGTTTTGTAGGCAAGTACCTTAACCTCTGAGCCATTTCTCCAGCCTTGCATGTTTTCTTTATAACACTGGACTTTCTTGATGTGCTGGCATCTTATCACCTCTTGAGTCTTCTTGAGTTATTGCAAACTCCAGGTGTACATTCTCCCAGCATATATAATAAATTAATGTTTTTTTTTTGTTTTGAGGTAGAATCTTACTCTAACCTGGGCTGGCCTGGAATTCATTATGTAGTCTAGGGTGGTCTCGAACTCACAGCAATCTTCCTACCTCTGCCTCCTGAGTGCTGGGATTAAAGGCGTGTACCACCAAACCTGGCTAGAAATACATATAATTTTTAATGAAAATGAACTCAGAAAAAAACAATTAAATTTTTTTCTTATATGTGTGTGCATGTGCACTTGTCTTGGCACACATGTGGAGGTCAGAAGACAACTTTTGGGTTGTCCTCACCTGTTCACCTCATTTGTGGTAGGATTTCCTATTCTGGATTCTCCCTCTGCTGTTATTGTGCTTACATGAGCTTCTGGGAAATTCTCCTGTCTCTGCCTCCCATCTCAAGGTAAGTGTCAGCATGCTAGGATTACAGAAGCTCACAGTGGGTTTTAGCTTTTTACATGGGATCTGGGGGTTGAGCTTGGGCAGCAGATACTGTATCCACTGAGTCATCATCTCCCCAGCTCTCCAAGCCCAATGTTTTTTGAGGTAGGGTCTAACTCTAGCCCAGACAGTGGGTACTGGGGAATTGAACCATATGCCATGCTATGCATCTGGCTTTACTCACTTTGTAGTTCCAGGCTGGTCTCAAATTCTCAGCAGTCCTCCTACCTCTGCCTCCCAAGTGCTGCAATTAAAGGCGAGTGCAACCATGCCCAGCCCAAAACCCATTTCATGGAAAACTAAATCAGTTCTTTGTCTGCTTATGGTGGATGATAACAGTTCTATTGGCCTTGAATTGACTCTCAAGCCCAGACAGATCAGTGTCAGTCACTAAATTGCAAGCTGAGATGTAAGTTCTGACAGGTTGATAAATATTGTGCTGCCTGTGTGTTGCATACACTTTATGCTTCATTTGCACATTAGCTTGTGGTGCGCTTCTAGACTGACACTGACATGCATGTGTAGCATCTGCTGTCGGGACTGGATACATGATGCAGAAGTCATTTTCTAGTAAATTCGTTGTGTTGGGAGTTGTTACTGGCTATGATACCATATATTTTTTTCTCTGTTATTGTTTCATCAGTGATATAGTAGTAATGCTCCTGTTATCCATTGCTGTGTTGGAAACTACCCCTTTTAACTTGTGAGACAGGGCCTCACTCTGTTCAGGCTTACCTGGAACTATGTGTATCCAAGGCTGGCCTCAAACTTGAGGTGATCCTACGTCCTCAACCATTGCAGTGCTGTGATTATAGGCATTAGTCACTATGCCTAGCCTAAAATGTCTTAAAATATCATTTGTTTTGCTAAGGAGTTTGCAGTTTATGACAGGACTTGGCAGGACGATTTGCTGCTATTCTGCAATGTCTGGAAGCTCAGCTGGAGCGACGAGAGCTGCTGAGGGGTGGAGCAGATAGGGCCTGGTGGTGTCTGTCTCCATGTTGTCTCAGTTGTTTAATCGTGGAGCCTTGGGTGGCTCAAGACTCTTAGAAAAATGGCAAGGGACCCAGGTGGGAGTTAGGCTCCATAGTGCCTAATGTGGGTAGGGCACATATGTAAATTATGCTGTGTTCTATCGGCTGCAGTTGTGACACAGCACTGCAGCACACCTCAGGTCTGGGCTCACTAAGGAGCCATCCCTGTCGACCTGCTGTTAGAGTCAGAGCCCACTGATGTTTTCTGCTGGGGTTTAGGGGTGTTTCTTGCATGGTTCAAAGCGAATTTTGGCATTCTTAGTCTCAGGTAAGACAGCATCAGCTCCATCTTCTGCTTGGTCAAGATGACCTTTGATTGTGTGCTCTGGGGCATGGCACTGCAGACACCCAGGCTCCAGTGTTCTGTTTTCTAGCGCATGATAACGTTTCCTGCTTTATAGAGTTCTTATAGCTCTCAGCTCTGTGACAAGCACTGACTTTTAAGAAAAATGTGATTCATTTATTTGTTTTTGACATTTTCATGCTTATGTATTACATTTTGATCATATGTACCCCACATTACCCTCTCTTATCCCCCTCAGTCTCCTCTATCTAGTGGCTATGTCTCAGAAGCAAATGATTCACGCCCAACAACCTTTAACTGTCATATTAGTTCATTAGGGATGGGTGTGGCCTCCTAAGATCCTCTCCCATCTCTAACAGAATGATGATTGGTACCATCATGTGCAGGTCTTGTGCAGGTGGCTATATCAGGTGTGAGTTCATGAGTGTGGTGGCCTTGGCATGTCTGGATGGCAGGGTTCTGTAGCACTCCTTCCTGTCTTCCAGCTCTTACATTCTTTCTAACCATTTCCATGATGTTCTCTGTGCCCCAGAGGGGATGAGTCGGTTTTCAGTTTTTGACCAGGTAAGATTCTCTGCATTACTACCTCCGTTACTAACAACAACAGTGATAGCAAAAGAGCTTATGTGATCTGAGCAGAGAGCAGAATTTATCTGTGGGCATAAGGTAAATATTTAGGAGGCAGTTTAACAACACTTGTGTTTAGCAGTACAACAATAGTAGGTCTTCCCTTGGGCCTATATTCTCCACAGCTGTGGGCTTTTAATTTGGTTTTCAGTACCAGCATCTATTCCCTCTTGTAGAGTGGGCCTTAAAACCAATCCTAGAGCTGTTGCTTACCCCCATAACTTTCATGCTACTGTTGAACTGGATGGCACATCTTGCTTGGAGGGTCAATGTTATGGAATGCAGAATTCATTGCTGAATGGGTAATGTTGATGACTTGTTTGCCTCCTAACACCTTCCAGAACTATGAAAGCTAGCCAGCAGGAAGGATGCTTCAGCCTGATTTCTTTATGCCCTGAACCCATCAAGTGTAGTGTCTTCTGCAATGGGGTCTTACTTTATAAGTCCTGGGAGGATGTCAAGAGCTATGACAATAAATAGTCTATATTATTTGGGGGCTTTGGAGGTTACCCTGACCAATAACTCACTGGGAGGTATTCCATGCCTGGCGCCAATATTACTATTAGATAGCTTGTGGCTACTAAGAGAAGCGTTATGTAGGCTATCTCCACTTTATTACTGTTTTTATATTTGTATATTTTTATTAAGTTTACAAAATAATAGGTTTTCTTATGGCTTTTTCTGTATCTTGTAAGTTTTTGTTAACCCTCCCCACAACCCTTCTACTTTCCCATCTCCCTTTCCTCATCTCTGCTTAACCATTTCCCACCCCAGTATCTACCCCCTGTTGTTTTTTAATATTTTATTTATGAGAGAAAGAGAGAGAGAGAGAGAGAGAGAGAGAGAGAGAGAGAAATAGGCACACAAGGGCCTCCCACCACTGCAAACAAATTCCAGACATATGTACCACCTTGTGCATCTAGTTTTACATGGTACTGGGGAATCGAACCCAGGTCCTTAGGCTTTGTAGACAAGCAACTTAACCAATGAGCCATCTCTCGAGCCCCCAACACTGATTAAAAAAATTTTTTTTTTGTTTTTTTCAAGGTAAGGTTTCACCCTAGCCCAGGCTGACCTGGAATTCACTATGTAGTCTCAGGGTGGCCTTGAACTCTCATTGATCCTCCTACCTCTGCCTCTAGAGTGCTGGGATTAAAGGCATGTGCCACCATGCCTGGCTAAATATTTCTTGATTTGCAAGGGGGAGAGAGAGAGAGAGAGAGAGAGAGAGAGAGAGAGAGAGAGAGAGAGAGAATGAATGGGTGTGCCAGGGCCTCTGGCTGCTGCAGACAAACTCCAGATGCATGTGCCATTCTATACATTTGGCTTTACGTGGGTACTGGGTAATTGGACCCAGGTTATCAGGCCTTGCAGGCAGGCACCTTAACCATTGAGCAATCTCTCCAGCCTAACAGCATTGCTTTAAAAATTACTTTAAAAATTATTTATTTGCAAGGAAAGAGAGAAAATATGAATATATGGGGTACATCAGGGCCTCTAGCCACTGTAAACGAACTCCAGATGCATACACTACTTTGTGCATTTGACTTTACATGGGTACTAGGGAATTGAACCCCCTGGGTCATTAGGCTTTGCAGGCAGTGAACTCTGGGTCATTAGGCTTTGCAGGCAGTACTTTAACTGCTGTGCCATTGCTCCAGCCCAATACTGCTTTTTTTTTTTTTTTTTTTTGGTTTTTCGAAGTAGGGTCTCCCTCTAGTCCAGGCTGACCTGGAATTCACTATGTAGTCTCAGGGTGGCCTTGAACTCACGGCAATCCTCCTACCTCTGCCTCCGAGTGCTGGGATTAAAGGCGTGCGCCACCATGCTCAGCCAATACTGCTTTTTGATGCTTGTCAGTTACCTGTATTTTTGCTAATCTGATCTAGAAAGTTAGCAATACACACTGCATCCTAAAAGGGGTTCTTCAGATTCTGACACTCCAGAGATCTTGATGCTTGTTTTGTGTCTCTACAGATGTTGCTGCCATTGCCTGTGGCCGGGAGTTTCTGGTTAGTTCCAGTCGGGTGCTCTTGGACACCATGTTGCAGCTGCTGGGGGACTTGAAGCCTGGACAGTGCACCAAACTCAAAGTGTATGTAGATGACGGCTCCCAGTGTCTGTTGACTCACAGAGTACTTAGAACATGCTGATAGGCTCTCTTTAAGGAAACACAGTTTTTTGTTGATCTGTCTTAGGGCCTGTTTTATTTAATTTTATTTGAAATAAGGTCTTGCTGTGTAGACCAGGTTGGCCCTGAACTCATGTCCTCCTGCTGGGTTAAGTAGTATTTTAGAAAAATAAAGTAAGAGAAGGAATAGTCTCACCTTCATCAGTGAATCTCAAATATTCTATCAGTGACATGTACTAATGGCCTCAAGATAAACTTCAATAGATATTTATTGTGGTAGTATCTCAGTTGCACATACCAAAATTAGTATTCATTTTCTGCTGTTGTGCATCCAGTGATAAACTTAGTAATTAAAGCAACACCTATTTTATATCTCATAGTTGTGTTGGTCAGGAGTCTGAATGGTCCAAGATGAAGATGGTGCTCAGCTGGGCACAGATCTGCTTCCTCATACTTTAAGGCTTCTAGCTGAGTATTGTCCAGAGCTGACCGCATTCCTTCTCACACAGCTCCCATCTTAGGCCCCAGTGCTTCTTATACTTGGTGTTGGTATTAGCTACTTTTTTTGTCTCTGTGACAAAATATTTAGTCTTTCATAGTAGGGAAGGCAAGGCGACAGGCAGCTGTGAGGCAGACAGCTGGTCAAATTGTATCTGTAGTCAGGAGACAGAGAGGTGAATGCTGGTGCTCAGTTTGATTTCTCCTTTTCATTTAGTCCAGGACCTCAGCCCATGATATGGCACTGCTCACATTTAGTTTGGGTCTTCCTTATGCAGGTAAGCCTTTCAGAAGCACCCTCACAGTCATAACCCAAGGCATCTTTCCATAGCAATTCAAAATGCAGTCCAGGTGGTGGTGATTAACCATTACTGTGTCATTGTTTCTCCTAACCAGCTGGCACTACTTTCTTTTTCTTTTTTAAAATATTTTTTATTCATTTTCAAGCAGAGAGAGAGAGAGAGAGAGAGAGAGAGAGAGAGAGAGAGAGAGAGAGAGAGAGAGAGAGACAGACAGACAGACAGACAGACAGACAGACAGACAGACAGACAGACAGACAGACAGACAGAAAGAAAAAACCAGGGCCACCACCTTGTGGGGCTGGCTTATGTGGGTACTGGGGAATTGAACCAGGGGCCTTAGGCACTGGAGGCAAGTGCCTTAACCGCTGAGCCATCTCTCCAGCCCCTTTTTCTTTTCTTTTAAATTTTTTTATTGACAGCTTCCATAATTATAGACAGCAAACCATGCTAATTCCCTCCCTACCCTTTCCCCCTCTCAAATCCACCCTCCATCATATCCCCTTCCCCTCTCAATCTCTATTTTGTTTTGATATCATTATCTTTTCCTCCCATTATGAAGGTCTTATGTAAGTCAGTGTCAGACACTGCGAAGTCATGAATATCAAGGCCATTTTGTGTCTGGAAGTTTACATTGTACGCAGTCCTTCCTTTGGCTCTTACAATCTTTCTGCCACCTCTTCCTCAATAGGCCCTGAGCTTCAGGAGGTGTGATAGAGATGTCCCAGTGCTGAACACTCCACTGTCACCTCTTCTCAGCACTATGGAGCTGACACTATTTTCCGTGGGCTCATAAGTATAACTTAGGCCTACTTGGATAGACTTCTTTTTTTTGACAGTGTCAGAATTTTTATTAGATGAATTCTAGAAGGAAGATGGGAGAGACAAATAAGAAAGCACAGAGGGTTTGATTCATTCTGACACAGAAAATCAAGTGACACTTTCAAATATATGTAGGAGGAAAACAAGTCCAAGTTTTTAATTTGCATATAGTAAGTAACCAGTAAGTAAAATTTTTATATCATACTTTTTAAGAACATGCAATCTACAGAGTGATAGACTATGCCCTATTTATTTATTCTGATCTGAGACAATAAACACTGTGCCTTCATTACCTAAAGAGATAGTTTCAAAGTATCTACTATAGTAAAGTTTCTTTGGTGAAATCATTGAACTAATAGACAAAAATCAACTTATATATTTGACTTAGAAATTTATACTTATTAAATTGAAGTACCAAATGAAAACTCAGTTTATTCTGCATGCTCACCTATGCCTTGAGAACAGATCAGCCTGTCTTCTTTTTTTTATTATTTTATTTTATT
>PVHP010044771.1:0-13950 GCA_004024765.1 Zapus hudsonius | reverse complement strand
TCCTTTCATCTTCACAGGGTCAGCTTCCCAGGGAGACTTGAAGGACTCGCTTGAGGTAAAGTGGTAAAGTCCTCCTTTCTGAGACATTTGTGCTTTGCAGGGTTAGGGTTCAGTAGGACTATTGGGCAATGCTAGGTGCTGTTTTCCTTCCCTGATTACAAGGTAAGCCAGGTATCCGCACAACCTGGGGCCATGGGTAGATGAATACAGCTCCCTGAGACTGCATAGGGCCAGCCAACAGAGCTGAAGATATGGCTACAAGCCTTTCCATTTGCTTGAAGAAGGCAGGCTCTAAACTCAAGCTGAGCTTGGGGTAACTGATGGTTTGAGGATCTCCAGGAGTGGTGTTCCAGATGTTGGGAATGGCATAGTAGAATGCATGGACTTAGAAAATGAGATGTAGATGCTGGACGTGGTGGCACAAGCCTTTAATCCTAGCACTTAGGTAGGAGGATCACCATGAGTTCAAGGACACCCTGAGACTACTACATAGTGAATTCCAGGTGAATTATAGCCTGGGCTAGAGACAGACCCTACCTTGAAAAAACAAAAAGAAAGGAAGAAAGGAAAGGAAAGGGAAAAGAAACAGATGTAGAGAAGAGATAATAAAGAAAAACATTTGAATGGACAGAATCCATGCATTAAGAACGTAGACTTGGGCTGGAGAGATTGCTTAGTGGTTAAGGCACTTGCCTCCAGTGCCTAAGGCCCCAGGTTCAATTCCCCAGGACCCACATAAGCCAGACCCACAAGGTGGTGACCCTGGTGCACTCTGCTCTCTCTCTCTCTCTCTCTCTCTCTCTCTCTCTCTCTCTCTCTCTCTCTCTCCCTCCCTCCCTCTCTCTCCCTGCTTGAAAATGAATAAATAAAATATTTTTAAAAAAGAACTTAGGCTTACAAGAGGGGCCAATACAACTTGCACTCTGAGCTCCACCACTTATTTAACAGCTATGTGAAGTCACAACATTTTACCAGGCATGATGGCATATGCCTATAATCCCAAGATTCAGGAGGCTGAGGCAGGAGGATCATGAGTTTCAAACTAGTCTGAGCTACATAGTGACTGACCCTATCTCAAAAAAAAGTTACTCCATTTTTGATCTACTATTATCTCATGTGTGAATTGAAAACCAGTTTATGAGATTGTTGTAAGGATGAGTTTGTGACCATGCAGTTCCTATACACATCTGGCATTCCCTAACTGGTAGCTGTCATAATTAGGTCAAGTAAACAGCAATAGAAAGTCAAGTGGGTGGCGGAGGAATAAGTGGAGCTAGTTGAAACAGTGCTAAGGGAATTTCCATTAGCAGAAGTTTTATGAAAAGATCACGGCAAGGAGAGGGAAAGAGAGACATGAAGTGAACTAGACAGGTCATCGTGAGCAAGCCCGGCCAGGGTGGAGGGTTAAATCTAGTGCCTGGGATACAGTAATACCACAGGGTGGAGGAAGATAAGCAGGGCTAGAGAAGGAGTTGGAAGTGGAAGAGATTAATCTTAGCCACACCAAACTAATGAAGACAGCCAGAAATTCAGAATAAAGTCCCTATGCCCAACATCCCTTCCTGACCACAGGCAGCCTGTGAAACAGGGAGGGAACATAGAGCTTAAGGGTGTATTGATTTCAGGGTTTATTATTGTTGTTTTGAGGTAGAGTCTCACTCTAGCCCAGGTTAACCTAGAACTCACTCTGTAGTCCCAGGCTGGCCTCAAACTCACAGTGATCCTCCTGCCTTTGCCTCTGGAGTACGGGAATTAAAGATGTGCGTCATTACACTCAGATTTTTTTATTTTAAAGAGGATTATTTATTTTATTTTATTTTTTATTTATTTGCAAGCAGAGAGAGATAGAGAGAAGAGAGACAAAGAGAAGGCATCCCAGAGCATCGAGCCACTGCAAACAAATTCCAGATGCATGTGCCTCTTTGTGCATATGGTTTTACATGGGTACTGGGGATTCAAGCCCAGATCATTAGGCTTTGCAGGCAAGTGCCTTAACTGCTGAGCCATCTCTCCAGCTCAGATTTTTTTTTTGAGACAAGGTCTCATGTCATGTAGCCTAGGCTGGCCTCAAATGGAAATGTAGCCAAGGATGATCTTGAACTCCTCATTCTCCTGCCTTTATCTCATGCTGGGATTGCAGGCATGTGTCAACATGACTAGTTTATTCTGTGCTGTGGATCAAACCCAGGGTTTCATACACACTAGGCAAGCACTCTACCAGCTGAGCTGTATCCCCTGCCCTGGTGTCCAAGTGTAACCTCATGCAGTCTAGCCAGGCTCCTCTTTTCCAATCTCCTCAAATACAAAGATTGTCCTGCACAGGAGTACAGCTTTTCAAGTTGTGGGTCTGGTCTCAGAATATGCAGCCCTGACAAAGAGAAGCCACCAAAAGCAGTGTTATGTACAAAGACTTTAAAGTCAAAGGAAAAGAAATGTGGAATCTGATTCTACTTCTTGGCAGCTGGGCAATTGCCATTGAAACAAGTCACTTAACCTCTCTGAGCTCAACTTCCTGGTCTGAAAAATGGGGATAACATTACTGGACTACTTGTAAAGACTGAGAGCAATCTCCTGCTTTTGTATCAATCAGGAGCCTGACAAAGCCCCAGAAGACCTACCTAATTAAACACGAAGCAAAACTCACCTGGCGCAACTCAGAGCATATCAATATCTGGACTTTAACCCAAAGTCAGGAAAACAGTTTGGATTTCAAAATTAGGTCACTCCCCTGGATGGTTTGTAAATGCAACCCTTGAGGTATTGCTGTTGACATAAGAAAGCACAAATTGAAATCCCAGTGCCCATACTAGGATTCTTAGGGGCCCTAAAAGGAGCTCCTGGCTATGTCCCAGAGAGCTCAAGAAGATAAGAACAGAAAACTACAAGGACTTAGAAACCCAGGGGCAGTCAGGAGGCCTATGGGGTACTCCTAAGGGGAAGAGAGGAAAAAAAACACTAAGGTTTGCATTGAGCTTCACAGAAACAGCCCAAGAAAAGTAAAGAAAAGGGAAAAAGAAGACAGTGGACACTATGAGAAGAAAGGAAAGAGGTATCAGTTCAGTTGATGGGAAATAGGAGAAGGGGCAAAGCAGAATTAAACCAGCTTTGAATCCCCCTTGTTCCTAAAAATGCCCATAGAAAGAAAAACTCCAAATCCATGCAAGGCTGTAGAGTCTATGGAAAGAATATGGGCTCTGACATCAGCCTGACCTGATTCAAATCCCAGCTGTCACTTGCTGACCATATGACCCTGAAGCATGACCTTCTTTTGTCTCGGTTTTCTCCTCTATGGCATGAGGTTAAAAGTAACATCTTCCCAGCACTCAGGAGGCAGAGGTAGAAGGATGACTATGAGTTTGAGGCCACTCTGAGACTACATAGTAAATTTCAAGTCAGCCTGGGCTAGAGTGAGACCCTACCTCAAAAAACAAAAAAAGTCGGGCATGGTGGTGCACGCCTTTAATCCCAACACTTGGGAAGCAGAGGTAGGAGGACAACCATGAGTTCAAGGCCATCCTGAGACTACAGAGTGAATTCCAGGTCAGCCGGGACTAGAGCAAGACCCTACCTTGAAAAACCAAAAAAAAAAAAAAGTACTATCTTCCCTCCTAGGGTTGTTATGAGGATCACAGGATAAAGTTCATGTGCATAGGCCTGGCACATACCTAATGTGCTCAGTAAATGTTTTTAAATGGTTTGGTTTGCTACACTGGTGGTTGAGCCTAGGGCCTCATGCATGGTAGGCAAACATTCTACAAGTGAGTCACGTCCCCAGCGCTATGTGTGGGGAGCCTAAAATGGTGGAAGCATTTTTCTTTTCTCTCTCTCTTTTTTTTTGAAGCAAGATCTCACTGTAGCTCAGGCTACCCTTGAACTCACAGTGCTGCTGGGATTTTTTATTAGCTGGGCATGGTAACACATGCCTTTAATCCCAGCACTTGGGAAGCCGAGGTAGGTGAATCGCTGTAAAATCAAGGCCACCCTGAGACTACATAGTGAATTCCAGGTCAGCCTGGGCTAGATGTGAGACCCTACCTTGAAAAAAAAAAACCAAAAAAATCATTTATTTCCTTTCAAAGAGAGAAAGTGGCACACCAAGGCCTCTTGCCACTGCAAACAAACTCCAGATGCATGCATTACTTTGTGCATCTAGATTTACATGGGTACTGGGGAACCAAACTCAGGTATTCAGGATTTGCAAGCAAGCACCTTTAACAGCTGACTCGTTTCCCAGCACTGAGGTCTTGTTTTAAAGTGAAATATTGTTCAAAAATATTGTTAGGACCTATATCATATACTCTCTTCCTTCTCTCTCACTTTCTCTCTCTCACTTTCTCTCTCGGTTTTTCGAGGTAGGGTCTCCCTCTAGCCCAGGCTGACCTGGAATTCACTATGTAGTCTCGGGTTGGCCTGGAACTCACAGCGATCCTCCTACCTCTGCTTCCTGAGTACTGAGATTAAAAGCATGTGCCACCACACCCTGATTTTCTCTCTCTCTCTTTTATTATTATTATTATTATTATTATTATTATTATTGCATGGTAGGGTCTCACTCCAGCCCAGGCTGACCTGGCACTCACTCTATTGTTCCAGGCCAGCCTCAAACTCACAGCAATCCTCCTACCTCTGCCTCCCAAGTGCTGGGATTAAAAAAAAAAACCACCTTTTTAAATTTTGTTTATTTACTTGCAAGTAGAGAGACAGAAAAAGAGACAAATAGAGAATAAGAATGGGCCACCAGGGCCTAATGCCACTGCAAATGACACATGTACTGCTTTGTGCATCTGGTTTTGTGTGGGTATTAGGGAATTGAACCCAGGACTTCAGGTTTTGCAAGCAAGCTTAACCATTGATCCATCTCTCCAACCCTTATTTTTAGTTTTTAGACAGAGTCTCATATATCCCAAGGTAATCTTGAACTCACTGTGTACTGGGAGCTGGTCTTGACCTCCTCATCTTCCCACCTCCACTTCTCAAGTTCTGAAATTACAGGTGTGCATCATCACACCTGGCTTTGATCTAGAACCTTCAGCTCATCACCCCCAGTAGCTGGGGCCACAGCTCCTTCCACAATTTCTTTTATCTCACTCCACAGCTTTTCCAGTTGCTGTCACCCTGCCCATACCCTTTACCATCAAGTGGTCCAGTCAGAAGTGAATACAAGACTTCTTCCTGCAGCCATTGCCCCTCTTGTGGAGATGCCCAGGGTAGAGGGCAGGAAACGTTCTGAATTTCCTCAGGTCCAGGCCTGAGTGCTACTCACATTCAGTTCTCTGCTTCTAGCATGTTCTTCTTGTAGCTCAATGGCAGAAATGGTGGGAGGTGGGGAGAGACCTTTGTCTGCCTAAGGGATAGGGGAGGATTTCCTCTCTACAGCCACTGGGTAGCTTATAAGCAAGAGGTTACAATATGCACTTGACAATGGAGGCAGGGAAGCAATAGAGCTGTCTGTTCTATGTCAGACACTCTAGGTCAACCACACAGCACTGGGGAGAAAAAACGGGAGATGTGTGGGCTTGGCAGCATTGTTTCCTCTTCCTGAAATGGTTCTTAAACCCTTGATCCCCAACTAAAACCTAAAGCAGAGCAGGTCAACTCTTCATGGAGCTCACTGTAATCCTGGGTATTGGTCCCCTTTACAGGTGTGCTGTGTGTGAGCAGGCTTTACCAAGTTCAGTAACTAGCCTAAGGTTGTTATTAGGTACAGAACTAGATTACAGGGCTGGAGAGATGGCTCAGCGGTTAAGGCACTTGCCTCCAGTGCCTAAGGCCCTGGGTTCAATTCCCCAGAACCCATATATGCCAGACCCACAAGGTGGTGGCCCTGGTGCATTCTCTCTCTCTCTCTCTCTCATCTCTCTGCTTGAAAATGAATAAATAAAATATTTTTTAGGGCTGGAGAGATTGCTCAGCGGTTAAGGCACTTGCCTCCAGTGCCTAAGGCCCCAGGTTCAATTCCCTAGGACCCACATAAGCCAGACTCACAAGGTGGTGGCCCTGGTGTTCTCTCTGTCTCTCTGTCTCTCTCTCTCTCTCTCTCGCTCGCTCGCTCTCTCACTCTCTGCTTGAAAATGAATAAATAAAATATGAAAAAAATTTTTTAAAAATTTTTTTAAAAAAAACTAGATTACAAACCAAAGCCATGTGACCTTTGTGTATTCCATCTCCCAACCTGCTATTTGTTTGGTGGCTTTTTGGCTTTTTGCTTTCTCCTCCCTGTTATGCACCTGCCCACACCCTGCAACCAAGGGGGATAACACTGGAGTTGGCAGGTGCTCACAAGTGGACAGCTTCCATGGTTTTTGCTCTTTCCCAGGTGACATTAGCCTTTGCATCCTTTGCTTTTCTATTTTTTATTAGTTGTTCCCCCACCCCAGGTGGGGTCACACACTATCCCAGGCTGATCTGGATCTCACTCTGCAGTCTCAGGCTGGCCTTGAACCCATAGCGATCCTCCGACTGACTCTCCCTCCTAAATGCTGGGATTAAAAGCATGCACCACCACGCCCCACTTTTTTTTTCTATTTTTAATGGCTAGCTCTTTACTTTGGGTGACATTATCTGCAAAAGTCCAAGGAGTACAGTGGGTGGGACACGCCTTTAATCCCAGCACTCAAGAGGTTGAATTAGAAGGATCGATGTGAGTTCAAGGCCAGCCAGACCTAGAGTGAGACCCTACCTCAAACACGCGCATGGGCGCGCGCTCGCGCGCGCGCGCACACACACACACACACATGCACGCACACACACACGTGTCTAGTCTTTTGCTTTAGAGCCTGTTTGTGCTTCATTTTACCCTGCCTCCCACTATTGGAGCTATGTAACCTTGAGCGGGTTATAGGCTTGCTAAGTGGGTCAAAAGAAAGAATGCATAGGAAGATGATTAGCACACTTCCTGGCTTGATAAACTCAGAATTTCCTTTCCTCCCTTCTAGCTCACCCATTCCCTACAGGGGACCCAAGCCTAGGAAAAATCCTGCTATGAGGGAGGACCTTAGTCTAGGCCAGAGTGAAGTCCTGTCTTACATGCACCTGTCTGTGTTCCATCTCCTCCCCCAAAGCCATTCTTCTGGTGGGGCCATGGGGCTGGGGTGGCGATGGACCTAGCGGGCACAGAACAGGTGGGTGCAGGCTGGGTGTCCCGCGCTGGGACACAAGTGCTCTGTGTGTAGGGTGGGCGGAAGTCAGGGCGTTTGATCTGAATTCTAAAGGGTGTTGTTCAGAGCCCCACAAAGGTCCCATTGTACAGACACTGGGTATAAAGCAGCATATGACTCTCCAGCACCGGGCGGTGATGAATTGGGACGCAGGCGCAAACCCAGGGACCACTCCCCCTACACAGACATGAGACCATAGGGACCTGTCTGGGTGGCCTCAAGGACAGGCGCTCCCCAAGGTAATGACTTCGTTGGATTTGTTATAGGTCAGGTGTTAAGGAGCGGGGGAAGAGGAGCCAAAATGGATAGCTAATAACACAACAAGAGGGAGGTGATAGAGAAAGGGACTTAAGAGGAAAGAATGTTGGATGAATGTGTAGAAGGGTGATGGGAGGTCAAGTGAATGAGGAGGAGGAGAGGCTGGATAAGAGAGAGAGATTGGTGAGGAGAGCTGTGACTTTCCTTCCTTCTCTGTCACTGGTTCTTGGTCAAGATGGAGGAGAGAGGCGGCAGCATTCACAGTGTTTCATACTTCATGTTTGGCAGGTGTGAATGAGGCAGGATGAACTGGACAGGTTTGTACACCTTGCTCAGTGGCGTGAATCGGCACTCTACAGCCATTGGCCGAGTATGGCTGTCGGTCATCTTCATCTTCAGAATCATGGTGCTGGTGGTGGCTGCGGAGAGCGTGTGGGGTGATGAGAAGTCTTCCTTCGTTTGCAACACCCTCCAGCCGGGCTGCAACAGCGTCTGCTATGACCAGTTTTTCCCCATCTCCCATGTGCGTCTGTGGTCCCTGCAGCTCATCTTGGTTTCCACACCAGCTCTCCTCGTGGCCATGCACGTGGCTCACCAGCAGCACATAGAAAAGAAAATTCTACGGCTTGAGGGTCATGGGGACCCTCTACACCTGGAAGAGGTGAAGAGACACAAGGTGCACATCTCAGGGACACTCTGGTGGACCTATGTCATCAGTGTGGTGTTCCGGCTGCTGTTCGAGGCGGTTTTCATGTATGTCTTCTATCTGCTCTACCCTGGCTACGCCATGGTGCGGCTGGTTAAGTGTGAGGCCTATCCCTGCCCCAACACAGTGGACTGTTTCGTATCCCGCCCCACTGAGAAAACTGTCTTCACCGTCTTCATGCTCGCCGCCTCGGGCATCTGCATTATCCTCAATGTGGCCGAGGTGGTGTACCTCATCGTCCGGGCCTGTGCCCGCAGAGCCCAGCGCCGCTCCAATCCACCCTCCCGGAAGAGCTCAGGCTTCGGCCACCGCCTCTCACCTGAATACAAGCAGAATGAGATCAACAAGCTGCTGAGTGAGCAGGATGGCTCCCTGAAAGACATACTGCGCCGCAGCCCTGGCACTGGGGCTGGGCTGGCTGAGAAGAGTGACCGCTGCTCAGCATGCTGATGATGCCACCTACCAGGCAATCTCCCATCCAGCCCCTCACCTAGCCCTGGGCCTGCCCCTCCTCGTCCCCTGCCAGTGAGCAGGCCTCTGCCTGCTCAGGATTACTTCATCAAACCTTCCTTCCCGCCTTACTCTCCTTCCTCTTAGGGCCTAGGGAGCTGGAGACCATCTAAGCATGGGTGCTCAAAGTGACTGGGGGTGTGGGCAGCTCTTATTGACTGTACCCCTTCCTCTTCCCTCTCCCTTTCCCTGGGACCACTGGGGACAAGAGATGGGATGCTCTGACAGTGTTTCCAATTATGAAACTAATCCTAACCCTGTGCTGTCAGAGCCCATTTCTGGAGTTACATCAGTGGGGAGGGATGTGGGCAAGCCGAGTGGAGGAGGGGTTCTGTAGACATGTGCATAGAGAAAGCAAGGCAGCAAGCAAGAAAAGGAGGAACCATCATATCTTGCTGACTGCCTCATGGAAAAGGAGGACAAGTCTGGGGTGAGGGCATATGGGAGGGAGAAGCAGACAGATAAATTGGAGGGGGTGATCAGGGCTGCCCCCTGCCTCCAGTCCCAAAGGCCTCTCTCTCTCTCTCTCTCTCTCTCTCTCTCTCTCTCTCTCTCTCTCTCTCTCTCTGAAACATTACACATTAAACAGGATTTTACAGTAAATGCAGAGCTGGCTTGAGTGTTTGTCAAAGTTCTTTGTCCTGTAACCTCTGACCTCCCCGTGCATATGCAGACCTTGGTTGGCATTTCGCTGCTCAAGAAAGGACAGTGGCAAAAGGAAGCGTGACTTGAAGCTGCAAATGGTGAACCACTGCATTCCTGGCCTGGCAAAACCAGGATCCAGGCCTTTCTCTCATGCTTTTTGTTGTTCTCGGGTGACTTTGTTTTTTTCCCTCTCATTTCTTTTTCATTTTTTAACAGCTCTGCTGGGATCCAGTCTACATACCCCCTTTTTGTGATTTTAAAAAATTAAACTCTTCTGGAGAGACAAAAAATGCTACAGAAGGGCTGGAGAGATGGCTCAGCAGTTAAGGCACTCACCTCCGGTGCCTAAGGCCCTGAGTTCAATTCCCCAGGACCCACATAAGCCAGACCCACAAGGTGGTGGCTCTGGTTCTCTCTCTCTCTCTCTCTCTCTCTCTCTCTCTCTCTCTCTCTCTCTCTCTCTCTCTCTCTTTCTCTCTCTGTCTTCTTGAAAATGAATAAATAAAATATTTTTAAAAATGCTAGAGAAATTTCTCAAGTCAGAAAGAGTGGCACATGTTCTCTGGATACCCCAACCAGGCCCTTTCTTTCCCTTTATACCTGAGAGAGCTGCTGTCCCCTTATTCCCCGAACATTCAGCATCTGATGCCTCCTAATCTCCTGACACGGCCCCTAATTCCATCTACCTCCCCATCTTCTCTCCTTGATAGCTTTCTGAACCCATCCCCCTGAGACTTCCAGCACAGGTCAGGTATGTCAAGGCCTCAGGCTGAGACTTGACAAAGCTGAGTTCAAGTATTAGTTGTACAAGGTGTGCCCTTCCCCAAGCTCATGTCCTTTCCCCGTGTGTAAACAGGATCTGGCACCTTACTAAGCTCCCTCCAACATTGACTCATGTTTCTAAAAGACCTTTCCCCATCCTTGCAGGACCTCACCTCCTCAGTTACTGCCCTCACCCACAGCAGTGCCTCAGAGTCCAGTTTCCACAGCAAGTTTCCCTCATTGGCTTCCCTATCTCCAAAGAGGACAAAGTATTGGCCACTCCCTCTCGAATATGTGGTCAAATGGAGGAAGTATACCAGAAAGGAATATATATATATATATATATATATATATATATATATATATATATATATAGTTTTCGGGGGAGCAAGGTAGGGTCCCACTCTAGCCCAGGCTGACCTGGAATTCACTCTGTAGTCTTAGGGTGGTCTTGAACTCACGGCGATCCTCCTACCTCTGCCTCCCCAGTGCTGGGATTAAAGGCGTGCACCACCACGCCCGGCCAAAAAAAAAAAAGTTTTTATTTGCAAGCAGAGACAGGGAAAGATAATGGGCACTCAGGGCCTCTTGCCACTGGAAACAAACTCCAGATGCATGCACCACTTTGTGCATTTGGTTTTTTGTGAACACTAAGGCATTAAATCCAGGCAGGCAGGCTTTGCAAGCAAAGAGGAAAAATGCTTCTATTGATTTGTGAGCAGAGAGAAAGAGAGCGCATATGGGCACACCAGGCCCTCTAGCCACTGAAAACAAATTCCAGATGCATGTGCCACTCTGTGCATCTGGCTTTACATGGGTACTAGGGACTTGAACCCAGGCTGGCAGGCTTGGCAAGTGTCGTGGTTTGATCCAGGTGTTCCCCGCAAACAAATGAATGTGTTCTGATTGATCAATCCTCAGCTGATGGCAGTTTGGGTTTTACAACCTCGCTGGAGCTGTGTTGTCAGGGGTGGGCTTGTGGGGGTTATAAGCCAGCTTCCCCTTGCCAGTGTTTCACACACCTTCCTGCCGCTGTTTGCAGTGCTGTGGCAGAGGTGATGTCCACCCCTCTGCTCATGCCATCATTTTCCTTGCCAGGATGGAGTCTCCCCTAGAGTCCATAAGCCTAATAAACCCATTCCTCCACAAGCCGCTTTTGTTTGGGTTCTTTCTGTACAGCAACAGAGTAAGTTGACTACAACAGCAAGCAAACACCTTTAACAGCAGAACCATCTCTTTAGCCCAAGAGAAAAATTTTCTTTCTTTATTATTTTTTTAGATTTCAAAATAGCCAAGACTAGAATTTTTAAAAATATTTTATTTATTTAACTATGTAAAATATTTTTATTTGAGAGAGATAGAATGGGTATGCCAGGGCCCCTTGCTGTTGCATGCACCACTTTGTGCATATGGCTTTACTTGGGAACTGAAGAATTGAACCCCAGACCAGCAGGCTTTACAAGAAGCACCATTAACTACTGAGCCATCTCCCCAGCCCAAACTTTTCTTCTTAAAATTCTATCCTTGGCCTAAGGTTGTAGATCAATTGGTAGTGTCTAGTATGCATGAAATCCTTGGTTCAGGTCTCCAACACTGCATAAACTAAGTGTGGGGACATATACTCATAATCCCAGCATGCAGCAAGCAGATAGTCAAGGCCAGCCTTTTTCTACATGGGACCTTGTTTCAAAATAAATTCCATCCTGGGGTTGTGGTGTAGCTCAGTGGTAGAGTACTTGTCTCACATGCACAAGGGACTGGGTTTAGTCAACAACACTGCAGTAATTCATTCATTCTATTCTAGCCCATGAGGGAACCAAAGTGAGAAATGCTAAACTGTTCATCATCTCAGAAATCTACTTCTCTTCAGAAGTTTCTACCAATGCCCCTTGGAAAGAGATCCAAATCAATGCTCACCTCTCCAGAGGCAAGGGCGGAACAACAGAGCTATCAGAAGGCCAGTGTGGTGGGACACATGGTAAGTTCCAGGCCAGCCTGAAGCTACAGGGTGAGTTTCAGATCAACCTGAACTAGAGTGAGGTCCTGCTTCAAAAACAAAAAAACAACCCTGCAGAGAAGGACGGGATGAACAAGGAACCCATAACCACAGCCATTCAACCAACTCAGGATAAGCCAAATGTATTTGTGTTTTTCAGGATGCAACGAGAGAGCTGTGGCCCATCTAACCCTACCAACCAACCGTAGGCCAATGGCTGAGATCCTGGCAAGAGAGGAGCCACCACAGTCATATCGGGGAGGATCCATAGGGAACCCAGCAGACAATGACAGGTGAAAAAGGGACCTATAACTACAGCCATTCAATCAACACAGGATAAGCCAATGAGACAGAAACCAAGGATTTTCGACACAAAGACCCCTAAGCTCACAACATTAAAGCAGCCTTAATACTCACCTACCACGACTCAGGGAACTGAGTGGAAGAGGGGGCGGAAAGATTGTGAGAGCCATGGTGGGGGAGACTGTCCAGAGGCATGGCACCCATCAGTAACAACACACTTGGGCCAGGAAGACCGGGCTGAGTACTAGGATATACAGGATTCCTTGCCACAAGGACTAATACAGACAGCCCACGGAGGAGGATATCCAACTGATCAGGGATGGGGAGGGGGGGAATTCGGGAATTCGGGATAACAACGCATTGTTTGCCCACTAAATAATGTAACTCATTATGGACAATAAATATATATTTTAAAAAAACCCTCAGTTACCACAGGTATTAATATCCAGAAAAAGGACTCATGACTGTTTTATAAACTTTTTTATAGCTTCCATAATTATAGACCATAAACCATGATTCTCTCCCCCTTCCCCTCCCCATATTCCTTCCCCCTCTCAATTAGTCTCTGTTTTGTTTTGGTGTCATCATCTTTTCCTCCCATTATGTGTGGGTATTATCAGGCACTGCAAAATCATTAATATCAAGGCTGTTTTGTGTCTGGAAGTTTGCATTGTAAACAGTCCTACCCTTCCATTGGCTCTTACAATCTTTCCGCCACCTCTTTCTTTTCTTTTTTTTATTAAAAGAGAAAGAAAGAAGCAGACAGGAAGAGAGTGAGTATGGGTGTGCCAGGGCCTCCAGCCACTACAAACAAACTCCAGACACATGTGCCACTTTGTGTATCTGGCTTTATGTGGGTACTGAGGAATCAAACCCAGGCCATCAAGCTTTTAGGCTTTGCAGGCAAGCACCTTTAGCCTGGACACATGATTCTTGTGTACTGTTAACCAGGTGTGAACAAGCAGAAGGAACCTGGAGGGGCACTCCATGAATGTACTGTCTCAGGGAAGTAGTTTGGGAAGGCTGACCCCAGGACTGACTTTTTCAATTGAAGAAGAGACACTGAAGCAGGTGAGGCTTAATACTTACCAACAGTACATAATATGTGGAGCAACCTGGGTAGTGAAGAGATCATTGGAGTTAGGAGACCTGCTCTCCACTGAGGAGCTATTAACACTTGGACATTTTATACTTATCCACTCTGGGGCCTCAGTGACTTAATCTGCAATACAGAGTTCATAGTAATGACTCTGTCTTTCACAGAATTGTTGTTGTTTTTTGTTGTTGTTTAGAGTTTTTTGAGTTAGGTTTTCACTCTGGTCCAGGCTGACCTGGAATTCACACTGTAGTCCCAGGCTGGCCTGGAACTCACAGTGATCCTCCTACCTCTGTCTCCTGAGTGCTGGGATCAAAGGAGTGTGCCAACATGCCCTGCTCACAGAGCTTTTGAAAGAATCACATGTGTTCTTGGATTGGGGAGATTGCTCAGTGGTTAAAGGTGCTTGCTTGCAAAGCCTGAAGGCCCAGGGGTTTTGATTTCCCAGTACCCATGTAAAGCCAGATGCACAAAGTGGTACATATGTCTGGAGTTCGTTTGAAGTGGCAAGAGGCCC